>BPLR01013022.1:0-16540 GCA_021605095.1 Caerostris extrusa | reverse complement strand
ATTTTAAATTTGACTTAATAAAAATGATTTTAATGCCAGTACTAGTTTGAGTTATACGAAATTTTTTTCTTTGGCTACTATAGAAATACCAGGATTTTATTGGAATTTGACCTTGCATGTGTTAAGGTCTTTACGAACTGATGCAAATAACTTGTGTTAAGTTGGCTCATTCGTGGCGACTAACTAGATATTTTTATTAATATATATTGTTAATCCACAAGTAAATATAAATGAATTTCAATGTCCAAAATTCATTTTTTTAATTCACTTTTAATGAATTTTACTTCCTTGAAAAACTCGTTTCGGTTTCTAAATTGAAAGGCTTAGCACGGTTATTAGATATACTTAGATTTATTTAAATCGCATCAAACATTTTTATTGAAGTTTTCAATTGCAAAATTATCAATCGCTGTCCGATAAAAGAAACGTCTTTCAGAGATGGGTGAACATAAGAGATTATTTCACGCGGCAAATTGTCGAGATATTCATTTGAGATTTCAAGATATTTCCAGATGGCAGCAAAAAAATATTTTACTTTGGGATGGAAAAAAATCTCAGTCTTATTGAACAAGATAATTAGTAATTTCTTAATTTAATCGAACCATCTTTAAGATTAGGACTTATTGATTTAGACTGGCCTCTCGTTATAGATGTTGGCTTGCCTCTTGATGAAAGCCCTGAATGTCTTTTCCCATGGCACAAGACACATTTGCCACACTCGTTGTCAAATGGTAACGTGCGTGGTCGGAGAAGCGCCAGGGTTCGAATACACGTACAGCTCTCGCAATTAAGGATGTCGGGAAGTATCGGGACTCGATGGCGATTATGACAGTGTTTTATTATCGATGGAATTCTCCTCTTTACATCCGATAGTTCTTGCATGACACATGGAAATGGTGGTCGGTCGCCCTTAAAATTCATCCCCACATAGCTTGTCTGAGGACTGTTCATGGTGTACTTCCACCGCTCAACAAAATGGTTAAACAAATTTGTCCATTCAAATTGGCCACACAAATTTTTTAACCGACATAATTGTTACTAAAAGTAAAAGTAAAATCGACGTTACTAAAATTTTAAAAATGCACACAGAGAAATCGTAAACTTAGAAAGTACATTTCGGATATTGGGAAAAAATGACCAGAAGATAAAACGAAAGTAATTGTTGTTTTTTTCTGGACTTGGCCTGTTGTGAAACGTTTCTGAACTGCAGTGTTGAATACAGCCCACATGAAAAAATTTTCAAGAATAATTTTTCAGGTTTTTATGCATTCTACTTCAATGGGAAATGGCAAACTGTTTAAATAGTTTCTTCTCCCAAAAGAAATTCTTTATTTTTAAAAATTAGAAAAAAAAGATTTTTATACATTACAACTGCATTAAGACTCTCAAAAGTTGTCATTTATTCTTGGAAAAAAAATCATTCTTGAGGTCAGGAGGTTTACTCCCTTTGCTATAAAATTCCACTAGCTTTCAGTTGTGGCTAAGTTGCATCAAATATGTAATAAGATTTTAAAAGGGTGAAATCGATAAAACTACAAGTCCTTAAAACCAAATCAATTTTCCTTTCCCTATACGAATATAAAAAAAAAGTTTAAAACTCTCGACAATTTACATGGGATAAGGTTTGAAATTTACTGTTAATATGTAATAAAATATGTCACTCAGATATCATCAGTTTTATATCCCTCATTTTCAGAGGAATCTTCCGCTGACAAACATGCAGGGGGTGACGGTACTGATTCGAATGACGAAGATCGCATGAGACTGTTTTCCGACCAGACCTTTTGTCAGTTTATTATGTACGCCTCCAGATGCGAGCAACAATTGAGGAATGCTTGGTAAACCGAGTCGCAGGGATTGATTACATTCGGAATCTTTCCATGGATATGACCCACCGCGAAGGTGTCAACAATTACTTATATGGACATTCAATGAACTGTTGTTCAGCATCGATAAGTTTCACGGCCTTTAAACCCACCTGTACAACAAGGGCATTACTAATATTTTATTACAATAAAAACATTCGCTTGCTTCATTATTATTATTTTGCAAAAAGACAACTCAAATTAGTTTTTGATCTTTTAAGCTTGGGAGACTACACTTCAAGTTCTTATTGTACTTCCTAATATATTAAGAATTTAGATTGCCCTATAAACTGTTCCTTTATTCAGTGGTCCTCCGATCTATCATGCCTATTTTAATCGCATGAGCCTTTTAAGCCCGACTTTTTTTCCTTTGAACCATGCAGTATTTGGATATTACGTCATTGAGAAACTCATTTAATGTTCTCAAATAATTAATGTGTTATATTCTCTCAGTACAATGAAATTTCAGTACACTTACTCGGTTCTAATATCTTATCTGGATCTATGCTTTTTTCGTGCATGTACTTTCATTTCAATAAAAGAATCATTGTTTTAAAATTAAATTAGTTATTTTGACTTTATTTATTATCAGAAATTGTTTGACATGATTTTAAAAATTCAAGTAATATTGAGTCAATTCGAATTGGAGCCACAGTAGGTGTTTACTCCATATTATTGTCGATACAAAAAATATTTACTAAGATTTCTGAATGTTGGTTTCGGCAATTTCAATTTGTTGCCAACCGACATGCTTGGTTTGTATCCAGAGTATAATACTTTCGGAACCAAAGACAGCAAGGTATACGTGTTGAATAGATTTGACAAAGATTATAAAGTGACCCACTCCAGTGTCGTTTAATTGTGCATTTTTCACAGGTTAAAATTCAGAGGGGGATTGAATGTGAATGCTTTATTTTAGAAGAATTCGTTTTTAAAATTAATGCCTAATTTCTTCATTCCAGTGTGGAATGCACGAAGTATAAAACTCATTCAAATATTTTATTGTCACACAAAACTCCCGCATGAGCCGCTGGCAAATGGAATCAAATGATACGGTAAATTAACATTAGGTTAGATCGTATGTTAGTCAACCTCGTTTCGCCAAGTCCTTAAGCAGGTTTTGATTTACTAAATGGTGTACAATGTTTATAAACACTTCAGATGGAGATGGGCAACTACGTTTTGTATTACGTACAGTATATTTTTCTATCTCTTGGTCAGTAGGCAGTAAAAAATCACGAGATAGTCTAAAAATATATTTTAACACTATTAAAAAAAATTACCGATTGAATGGTATGCGAATGTATGGCAAAACTCCGACTTCCTATTTGTATAGTACAGCAAATATGTGCATAGAAATTGTACTCGACAGTGATGTTAGCAAAAGAAAAAGGTGATCCCTCGCCCGCCGCTTTGCAATAGCAGTCAGGGGGCTCGTATTGTGAAGTCTAGGACAGAGGCATCGAGATCGTCCGAATTAAAATGACAATTATGCGTCAATGATTTATCCAACAGAAGCAGTAATTGAAGAATTCGGTTGCATTTTTTACAGAATGCTATCTTAACTGCTGGATTGTATCCGATTATATCATGAAATTTGGTAAAAGCTCTGCCAAAATCATGAATTTCTTCCATCCAGAATTGCTGTTTGTATTATTTTGTTCTGACTGGAATTCGACAGAACAAATTTCGATTTGATGCATTTTCATTCAGTCGATGCTTAAAAATTATGTTACAGGGTATACGGAAATTGAATTCATTCACATAAATTTAAAATCCTGCAGATACTGCTAATATCAAACGAGAATTGCAGTGTAGATAAATCGTAAATACTTGACCTGTTTTTGCATTACATTTTTTTTTAAGACGCCACATAACACAAAATTTGAAGCTACTACGAATCTTATGCTAATATCTACAATTACTTGGGGATTGTATGAAAAGTATATTTACTTATTAATCGCCGAATACTAAATTCATGTATTTTGCCATTCAAGCAGTATCTAACAGTATAAAATGTAAGCACCCTGATTTAAGAATTTTATCCGCCATTTTACAGTAAAAATTGATCTTATCCATTTGCAGTGAATGTGATTCTAGTAAAATGTACTTTAACTTGATCAGGATTTGAAATTAGGATTATGAAAGCGTTTTGTTTTAGACTTTTAATCATTCTTCTGCATTCAAAACATTTTGGGAGGATACGTATAATGCGAAGTTTTATTTCAAAATAATTATAGCAAATTTACTCCTGCATAATTCACTTTCCACAATAAACTTTTCGATTATTCAAAAGTAGCTCAATTTCCTTAATATGAAAACTTATAAAAAATACTTTTAGCTGTATTCTATGTCATTTTCCTTTAGGAACAATGACAGAAACACAATCTATAGTTAGAAGATGTCGACATAAAAGTAAGAAACAGAGATCCTGAAGTGCGGCCCGAGAAGGAATCCGAAAAAGGCACTGCGTTGGACAATGGATATGATGCGCATCAGGGCAGAAAAGGATGCGCAGATCTTACTCTGAAGAACGACGACAAGATCGTCAGGAAGAACTGAATTTTGCAATGCAACCGGAACCCCCTGCTGCCACCTCACGGCCAACCAGAGCATTGCATCCAGCGGATTTCGTAAGAGTTCGTGGCAGATCAAGGTCAAACATCGAAGATGCCTGTCCAAGGCACTTTCGTCCTATGTCAGTACCCCGTATCACTTTTTCGAGTATGTTACCCAGACAAGTACGGCAGCAGTCCTCAAGACAGGACCAGGCGTTGGTGGACCAACAAACGAGGCGTGATATGCCGCTGAACACTATCAGCAGGGTTAGGGATTTAAAACAAACAGTGCAAGAGTTTCATCAGTGCTCCTTATGGCAATATCAACAGCTGTCGCTAGTAAAATCTGAAGGTTATCAAATAGGATCAACTGCTATAGAACAAGCCTTAGAAGTACCTGAATATTCCAAAAAAAAAGGTGATCTCGTTTCTATAGCCCCACAGAATTTTTCGGCACGCACAGAATCGAGGAGTGCAAGACCAAGGCATATGCACTGTGAATGGCCTCAAAGTCAGTCGGTTGTTCGGTCACAGGGCGATCAGATAGCGGCCTTGTCCCCGCAATCAGTACCTCATGGTGATCAGAGAGTGCCCTTGTCACCGCAATCAGTGCCTCAGGGTGATCAGAAAGTGCCCTTTTCACCGCAATCAGTACCTCAAGGTGATCAGATTGCACAGTGCACTTGTCCTCTCAACCACTAAATCAAGGTGATCAGATAGTGCCCTTGTCACCACAAGGTGATCAGATAGTGCCCTTGTCACCACAAGGTGATCAGATAGTGCTCTTGTCACCACAAGGTGATCAGATAGTGCCCTTGTTACCGCAATCAGCTAGTAATCAGATAGTGCACTTTTCACCGCAACCACAGAAGCACACAACCGCATACACCAGCATGAAGCTTCTGGATATCCACAAAGTGATCAGATAGTGCCCCCTGTCACCGCAGCGAGTACCTCAAGTTGAGCAGAATATGTCCTCGAATCGAGTACACCAGCATGAAGATTCTGGATATCGATAGCTACAAAGTGCTTCGAGGCGCTTTTTCTCCTCTTCGGAAGAAAAAGTAAAGTGTCTTCCTTTCTTTCGCTAAAATAATAGCTGTTGGAAATCGGGAGACTGAAAAATTATGTTACTGATGGATAAATATATTTTAATTTCTTACAATCTTCGTTAAAAAATGGGCTAGGATACCAAATGTTTTTATTTATTCTAGCTATGTATTTACACCTGATTTTATAAAAAGGATTT
Organism: Caerostris extrusa; assembly: GCA_021605095.1. Taxonomy (NCBI): domain Eukaryota; kingdom Metazoa; phylum Arthropoda; class Arachnida; order Araneae; family Araneidae; genus Caerostris; species Caerostris extrusa. The sequence goes on along the minus strand of BPLR01013022.1, from coordinate 10,868 downwards.
TAATATCAACACTGGTTTTCTTGGCTGAAGGAATTTTTTCTTTTTGGCTACTACAGAAAAATTTTCATTTTATTGGAATTTGTCCTTGCAATTTTTAAAGTCTTTGTCCTTGCAATTTTAAAGTCTTTGTCCTGATGCAAACAACTTGTAACGAATGCGCCTCCTTATTATAAAATGACAGATAATATATCCTTTATCAATCTGTATTGTAATGACAAGAATTTTTAATAAAAAGTGGAACAGTAACAGTTTATAAAACCGATTAACGCAGTTTCTAAATCACGACATGGTTCTTAAACAAACTCAGCTGACGCAATTCAAATGAAAAATATTTTTGGTTCTATAATGAATTCACTACTGGTGCATTTTTTTTTTTTTCGGATAGAGTAACTAATAACGTGTCCTTTCTGTCAGTTATGTATACATAAAAGCACATGTTTTTTATCCTACATAACAACCACATTTCGTACATTTTAACAAGTTGTGTTTGAGCTACGGCAAAATAAACTAAATTTCAAAGGACACATTGAATTCGTAAAATCAGAAAGAATATTTGTTCACTTTTAATGAGAATTTCAAGTTCAGTCACTTTAGAACACTAAAATGTTTCATTTAAACTGCACTTTTGGGGACATTATGCAGTCTACTTTTAATTTTGCATCTTTTAAACCGGGATATCATGTTTCAATATAATTGTATGTAATTGTAAAAAATGTAATTTTTCAATAAAGACTTATTTAAAAATTAGGTTTGAGGCAGAATAAGTAGCTTTTCAAAATTAAATTATCTTCCATAGTGTACCCTCGAAGCTATTAAATGCCCGTTTGATAATTGTTACAATAATATCTCTTTTATGATGAGAAAATTTCATTGTCATTCCTATTGAACGAGGTGATCAGTCATTTTTTAAACTAGTCCAACAATCTCTAAGATGACCAGGACCTATTCATTTAGAACGATTCTTGTTATAGAAATTACGTAAACGTCTCGATAAATCCCAGATTGATTTTACAAGAGGGTTTTCCTGTTGCACATTTGCCCCAGTGGTAACGCGCAGCTATTGTGAAGGACTCGAATTTGAATCCGCGGAAGATGTTTCAGAAAGTGTGAGTCTCCATAACTATTAAAACAACGTATAAAAACTTTTAATTGTCATCAGTGTTCATTTTCCAGTTGTGCAAACACCTCTCCCTAATTCCGTTTATCTAGCAACTCATTTTGGGTGTTGAGATTTTATTTTTCTCAATATAAAAAGTAATACTGAAAACAAAATAAAAATTTAAATAATGCATCAATAATATTACCCACGGAATAATTTTTACCATAATCAACCATAAAAAAAAACTACCATTATCTATGATGGTAATTCAACTACTACTACAACAACAACAAAAAATTCATGTGAAAATTATTGAAGTATCATTTCATTATGGTGGAGAGCTTTGAAGTTACACAATAGCAGATTGTAAAAGGTAGTATATGAAATTGAATTTTAAAGAATCGAACGTGGAAAGGTTATTGGAATAGATGGTAATACCGATCATTGTTAATGAGATTTTCTACACTCATCGGAAGTAGATCATCTCTGTAATAAAGAAATCATTGAAAAGGAGAAATTCTTCTCCACATTTGGAAAACAGCAAGAGTTGAAATTTATTGCATAAATAGAAATTTGGAAAATTCCTTTTGATTATAGATCAATCAATTGGGATAGCGTACTAGACAAAATCATCAAATTAAGATACTTCCTGAATGCAACAATATCCTCCGTGATTTCGTTTCAGAAGAAACGGATCTATCAATGGGACTCTTCAAAACATTAAAAAAATTCATTCGATCGTCAGAATTAGAAATCTACTGCTGCATTTCAGTAGACATGTCCAATGCTTTTAACACAATAGATTGGAAAATTACGAAAGGAAAAAAAAATTGATATATTTCCAATTCTGCACTACTTAAAAAGAGAATCATCAAACACTTCTTAAAAGATTCGAAATTTTCCAGTTTAGGCTCTATTCCTTGAAACATTTTCGTACACATTCAAATTCACTAGAAATAAGAAACAATCATTTGTAGACTACAGATTTGTGATGTTAAAAGCTTCAATTACACACTACTTCACCAATATTAGCATAATATCATTGAAATTAATCCCAGACTGAACACATCATAATAAATTACGAATCAACCGCGATAAGTGCTCTCATAAGGGTTTCTACTAAATGTACACTCAAATTCCTAATATTCGAATAACTGACAAAGTGATAGACAAAATTCCTAATAATTAACAAAGTGAAACAGAACATCAATCTTTTAAACATTACTAATTGTTATAAAACATTCTCATCCGATTGCTTGCAAGTCTTAATTTGATGTCAATTAGTTCAATTCAGTCAAGAAATGACTTAAAAATACATAACTAAAAATCTAACAAAACTAACAGCACTATCATTGATATTGCACTCAAATATAGCGATTTTGAAATGAACAAGAAAAGAAAGCCCCCTGGAAGAAAAATAAGTAATAAATTCAAAACCCTATAATAAAATCGGCAAAAAGAACTTCGATTTACGGAGATGGAATAATCGAAGTGCAGTAGTAGTATTTAATAACAGAACAGAAATAAGTAATGAAATTAGAACATTAAGTAATAACTCTACAGCCTATATAACAACATTAACAGCAGTTGAAATGAAAAATGTTGAAAACAACAATATTAAAAATTCTAAAAAAATTTTCAGATTGAAGATCAGTTCTACAGATGGTAGCTAAGCCAACAACAAAAAACTCAGAAATAAGAATTAAACAAAAGTTTCAAGTTCCGATTAAGCCCCTTTTGAATAAAAACGCATGACGGATATGCAGGAAACTATACAAAAAGGGCAGAAAACATCTTAAGGAATTCACGCAGATCGAAATATTTAAAGATTGACAATGAAAGTGAAACAATTCCAGCAAAGACCAAGAGGTGAACAATATCTTCTCTAAAGTCACCTTAAACAGCAATGCAATTTTGAAATCAATCCTATAATTACTGAACATGAACATTTTTCGAAACATCAAAATTTTTGAATTCCAACTCTCTGTCACAGTAGAGAAACATTCGAAGACCGATAACATTTGATTTAAAAACGCCATCTGAGGTCAGAAATAAGAAACAAATGTTTTAATCTTAACTTTAAAGGCTCAGCACAAGTTAAACCTTTTCAATAAGAAATCAAGACGAATTGTAGTATTCGTCTTATTCTTACTTACTTATTTTCTTAACTGAATTGAACTATTTATTCAGTAGCTAAAATTATAATGAAAATAAAATAAAAAGAATATCAGAAGACGGGAATGAAAAAAAAAATGACGAAGAGCAACCCAAGATGAAGACCATGTAAAAGAACCCGTATTCTACAACAAAATTTGTACTAAATTTTGTGAGGACTTAGGATTTGTCCCTTTTGGTTCTTATTATTTATATTGCATATATTTTTTTTTAAAGTTTACCCCTTGGTGACGATAATCAGGCTTGTGTGGCGGATGGAATGTGTGAGATTGCAATCCTGATTTTTGATTGAGCAGGATATCCGTCAACAGCACTGTTCATCTATCCGTATGTCTTCGTGCAGAACGGTCAATCCTTTCGAAATTATATACAACCATTGAGCTGGTGGATGGTGAATTATAAATATGAAATTTGAATGGCATTGCAATAGTTCTCTGATGCATACATGAACAATCCTTTTATGTTTTAGCAGTTGAAACCCGACTTTTAAATATTTGGACGAATGGTCGGAATTGAAGGATGCTTGTAAGTAGAACTCGGAGGGAGAATTATGGAGTACAAGGCGTTCAAGGAGTAACACTTTAAACACACATTCTTTAATTCTGACCACGGATGGAAGCGCCATAATCTTCTTCCGTCGACCAATCGCATGTTCCAAATACTTGTAATTGGGTCAATTAGTCTTTAAGACAGGATGTGCAGCAATCCACTGAAACCCCAACCTTGAAATAAACCCATGAATCAATTGATTCCTATTGGGGTCTGTCAAATGGGCCATACCACACATCAGAGGCAATACGAAGAATGTAGATTATCCTCCGCTCTTTCATTTTCTTAAGGCTCGTGTACTGCCTTGTGTACCTTACTGTAGAGCTGCCTTGTGATGCTTCCACGAATGTCCCATTACATTACATGCTTTCTGCGAGTTTGGCCTTCGAGTAATTGTGAATCGCTTATTTTTATTCAGTTTCAGTTTACTGCACGTCAGCAGAGAGAAGCTACTATCCCAATCTGCCCCACTGCAACGACGACACATCGAACGGGTGGTCAACCTACTAAATGCATATATTGGCAAAAGATTCCCATGGGAGATGTAGTGTGGTATCTGTTATGTAGAAGCAAGCATGACCCTGAGAAGGGTGCACTTAGCACTTGATAAAATCTGTGATAGACCTTTTATACTGATTCAAAACTAAACAATCTTCTACATTTGCATGCGCCCTCGTCCTTATCCTAAATAAATTCAATTTATTGACAGTTTTTCAATAGGTGTTTCATTAAATACCTATCGCATCTTTTATTATGGAAAGTTAAATCATGCATTGTAATGAATGAAGATGTTGTGTGGGGTTTGAAACGTCTTTTCGAGATAAGCAGAACCCAAAACTGAGGAAACAGAGCTGAATTTTGGGAAAACTCAAACATGACGTGCCATTACCGGTGCGATAATTCAGTTACAACTCAAAATCAACTTGCTATCACCGAGTCTAATCAATTTCAAAATATTAACCCTAATTGTCCAAAAATCGAATCCTTGAATTTCACTTAAATGACTGGTTCACCCAGCCATCAATATAACATCTATAGCTGAGGACTTCTTCTATATTTGACTAAGCATCCAAGTCTCTTTCTCAGATTTGTTTATTTTGATTCACCATTAAAAAAAAAAAATCGTTGATAATAACACAACCGTATAATCTCAGAGTTGAAGTGAATTAAGAAGAATGTTGATGTATATATAAACACCCCAGAAAGTTTGGAAATTATACATTTTAAAGTAAACAATTTTTCTTTGTTGAAGTTCTACTTTTTCGTGCAGTGAAAAAAAAATATTGTATTGTGAGTATGATATTCATTTAAATATATTTAAAAAAAAAAATTTTTTTTTCTTTTTAATCAAACTACTTTTCTGTAATTTTTATTCTTGAACTTCAACATTTTTTTTTTTTAAAATGTACGTCTCCTTAATTAACTACAATATAGACTTCACTCGTATTTAAAAACTCTATCCAATATGCTTGATGTTAAACTATTTTTCTTCGAATTCATGACCCCTACAATCTGTAGTGTTGAGTGCACTAACTCGCCATTAACACATTCGCATAGCTCAAGGCAATGCTTTGTGCACACAGTTAATTTAAATCTACTTTAACTAGACATATTAATAAATCGTTAGTTCATTAATGCAGGACTTTTATTGAATGAGATTTTATAAATTTTGAAGAAAGAAATTGGAATCTTGACTTGATTTGAAATCGATGCGCTTATCGTGCACTTTTGAATAATATCCAGATACGGATTTTCACCTCGCAGTCTGCAGTTCCGAGTGCTAATCGCGTACACGGAAGCTTCAAAAGCTAAGAATAATTTTCGGGAAGATCAACCTCAATCGCATGGCAGATTTTGGCGTACTTAAACTATGAAGAATCAAGTGCTTTTCAGATGCATCAAACAGGGTGGGTTTAAAACGGTATTTAAAATTTGTTTCTCAAACTGGCATGTCTCCACAATCGGTTTTGATATCGAAGAGGAAAATGTTTCTGAATTTCGTGCATTAGTTTAGAAAGAACTACTTCGACCGCTAATTTTACCTTCAATAACAATGTACTTCAAAGCAAGAAAATTATTTTTAATGCAAGAAAATTATTTAAATCACAGTATTTAAATGTATTTGGATTTTCCGTTTTTATGCAGAATTTTGTCATTAAATTATAGTCAAGGTCGTGTTTTCCACAAATGTGGTATCTTAAGAATTTTTTATTTAAAATGCCAATTAGAGAGCCTTTAAATTTTATGACTGGTGCACAGATGTTCTAGAATTGTTTATTGATAAATGTGTAGAAAACAGTCGCGGCCGCTCTCTGAGAAACGAAGCTTTTATATATCGCATATCAATTTCAATATTGAATGAATTGTCTTTTCATGCCAAACCATCGGAATCATTATTTGAAGGGTTCATATTTTTGAGTTCTTGATAGTATTTGTTGTTTAATTGTATGGAATGCATACTTAAAATGTAAAATACTTAATTGCTTTAATAAATACTTTGTAGAGGAAACAATGGCAGAACGACAACGGCCCTATATACGTCTAGCTGAAGAAATGGGTAGTGATTACGAGAATTCCGAGTCGTCGTCGTCGTCACCGACGCTCACGCCTCCTCCGCCGGAAGAGGTCGATGAGTGGTTTATTGGAAATGAAGTACAACCAATAAGGGACGAGCCTCCACGTGCGGCCTATACACATGCTGACGCCATCGATAAAGGACACGAAGTAGTCCCTATTCCTCCCCGACGAGTTGCTCTGTCGGATGACGTGACATTACCACAACGAATGGTGGGGAGAGGTGCCACATCCAATGCAAGTCCAGGAAGACCAGGAACAACCAGATCCATTACAGGCCCAGACACCGCAGCAGCCAATACGTGTTCAAGTGGGAAGAATGGGGGAACAAGTCCAACAGCAAATACGTGCTCAAATAGGAAGAATAGGTGAACAAGCCCAGGCACAACCGCAGCATATACGTGGTCAGATAGGAAGGATGATGGAACAAGCCTGGAATGCACCGAACGAGCCCGCTTCCCAACAAAGGCAACAGAATTTGTCCAGGCCAGAATCTCAGGGTGCAAGAAGGAGACCTATACACGAGGCATCGCAAGGTGTCCAACCTCCCATAACTCAAAGAAGCCAATTGAATTTGCCCCTGTCGCAGCCAGAGTCAAGGGGTGCAGTAAAACGGTCTATACACGAGGCATCATCGCAACATGGCCAGCACGGTATCCTACTTCCCATATCACAACAGAGGCAGCAACTGAATTTGCCCCTGTCGTCGCAGACAAAATCTCCGGATACCACAAATCGGTCTATACATGAGGCGTTAGCACAACAAGCAAAACGAGGTTTCTTGCCTCCCATATCCCAACAAGAACAGATTTTGTCGCCGACCAAAAAAAAGAAGGAATCGACAACAATTTTTAAGAAGATTACAGACAAATTTTGTGCTGTTAAAGTAGAACCGGATCCTGTCAAACGTTCTGACCAACCAAGTTCGCGTATGCCTGTACAACCTCAACCATCCGGATCCCAACAACACGTACAAAGTCAACCGTTACCAACACAGAAAGTACAGCAAGATCCATCAGCCACTCACTCGGGTTTGATTTTGTCTGCACGGCAATTACTGGAAGATCAGCAGGCTACAGAACAGAGATTGTCTTTGTCGCCACCACGAGTCCTGCAGGATCAGCCGATGATCACGTCTCAGCCTAGCACGAGTTTGTCGCCACAACGAGCACAAGATCAACCGATAGTCGCGACTGTGCAAGGTTGCAGCTTGTCCCTATCGCCGGAAAGAGTGCAGGAGACTGAAGCTTCGACATCGCAGCCATCGAGGCGACCAGCATTGTTTCGCAAAAAGAAGAAAGAAAAGAAAAGCAAAGAACTTGCTCCTGCACAGTAGGACGTCCACTGTTGAATACGAAGAAAAAATTGTTTGTGCCGGAATTTTTAGACTATCCTTCTCTTAGGAAGTACAATGCCTAATGTTTTTAATGTATTTTAATCTTGACACTTTTTAAAAGATTTTATTAAATATTTTATCCAGTACTATTTGTTTTTATTTTAGCCTAAATTGTCAGTTGGTATTCTTTCACGGTGTAGCTCTTGCATACCATTACGGGAATATGCACGATAAATTACAAAAACACAAATGCATCGTAGGATATCTAGCTTTGTATTTCAGTATTCTAGAATTAAATTCTTCATATCTTATGAAGAACATGATGCATCATACATTTCCCAATTTAACTTCAATGTTATTCGGTCTAAAAATGATCGGCTATAAATTGAGCCATATATAGCTTAAAATTCCTTTATTGAAATTACAGACTTCACCAATTAATGCAATTTATTCTTTAATATGGCTATGGTTTAAAGGTGGGCATGGGGAAAAATTGTAGAAACAAATTACGTGATAAGTCTTTAATGTATTTCGAGGACTCTTAAGATAAAACGGATTGTCACAAGAACTTTCTTCGTTAATACAACGATCAGAAGCAAAAATATTGAAAGAAATCTGTTTAGGAGTAAAACTATATATTTGTAGCGTTCATTGGAAGATCGATGTGAAATCGAGAAAATATTTGAAGTATTCCATTGATTGGCGGACTCGACAAAAAGGCATTTCTGTGAAATTATATTACGGGTCTGAAATAATAAATCCGAAAATTCTATATTCTAGCAGTTCACATGCTTTCATCCCATTCCATGCATTTTCAAGCAAATCATGGGCGCGCATTAATGTTTTTAAATGCCACCTAACAATCATGGTTTTATAGTATTATCTTTCACAGAAATGAATAGATTTTTGAACGTAAAAATTTCAATGGGTATATTATCTGGTACTCGTTCATATTTGTTTCTTTTAACGAAAGACTATGTTGCCACCATTTTTTTTTTTTTAATTAAATGACTAACCCAGGAATTTCAACACGGCAATGTTCTAAATAGTAATTAATATTCAAAGTATTTAGATGCTCAAATAAATTTCTTTTAAATGCAATAACTGAAGTCTTCATAATTTTTGCATTGCAAAAGTTTAACAATAAAAATGTTAAGTCATTAGTGAAATATAGGACGTTCTTCGTCGGGCCTACAAATGGGCAATTTCGTTAAGTACGGCATTGTGTTTGTACAAGACAAAATTTGCCGATAATGCCAAATATCTAAGTAACCTTAATTTTCGTAATTTTTATGAAGATTTTTATACGTTTCAATCAACCCTTTTTTCTTTCAGTAAAAAATCTTAACTTTTAATATCTAGTATAAATTTTATTTTCATGATGTTGATTGTTGCGTGTTCTTGTCAGCCACTACATCCAAGAAGGATTCAGCAAGTCTTGTTTTATCCCGACGACCATTTAAATATCAATGACCTAGTCCATCAACAATTTTATATATTCATTTTATTTATTATCTTCTCATTTCCGAAAATAACGTGCATTAATTGAGTAGTAATTTATTTGGAGCGATGGTCAACTCGTCTTGTAAAGTGGAACGTAAGGCCCAGCGATATTTAACAAAGAAAAAAAACTACAAGTGAAAATCCAGTAACAGCCTTTCTCAATAAAAGGATAACTACATACGATAGGTCGACAGTATTACGATATCAGCATAACACTGCATTTGAGTTTTATTTTATCCCGTTAACGAGAGCAACACTGCAAATATTTGTTTATTTAAACATTATAAAACAGCATAAAGAATAAATTCAGAGAAATAAAATTAAGGTTTTTAGAGTTTTAACATTACATAAGAATACCATGCGTACAATATAGCTATTTATACATATAAACAAATTATAAATGGCAATGTTATTTTATATGCCAATGTAGCCATATATATAATATGGATATTTTATTTTTAGAGCTATATCTAAACAGGATCATCTGTATGTGCTTTTTTTTTTTATGTATTTGAAAAAAAACGATTTTTGATGTAATTCACGCAGAATTTGAGTGCTACCGATTTGTTTCAGAATCCTTTTGTTTTGACTTGTGCCTTTGAGGTTTATGCCTCATAATGCTATTTTAATCTCAATTTATCAAAGTGCAGTTAAAATACGAGAAACAATCATGATTGGTCAATTACATTCAAATTTATTTACTATAAAACCAAAATGTTTGGCTTCAAATACGATACTGAAAGAAATTCATTATTGCACGTTATTTTCGGAAATGAGAAGACAATAAATAAAATAAATATATAAAATTCTTGATGGACTAGATAATACATTATAAAATTTGAAATGGACAAAAATAATTGAATTAAACCATAAAAAAGGGAGAAAAACAAAAAGGAACATTGCGATTCCTCGTTGGTTACGAGAGTTTTTCGTAGAAAATGAAATATTATTACAGTCTTGTAATACGCTTTCTCAAACGTATCGAATATTAAAAAATAAAATAGAACTTTACAACTGGAAGAGTTTGTAGCTGGTCTCTTTGCTCTACGTGGTATATGATTTCTTTAATATACAATGATGCACAGAAAAACGTCCCTTCCTTACAAACCCAAGAAGGACAGCGAATAAGAGGTATAATAGGAAGGATGATAGAACACCGCACCGGATTTATAGGAAAAATCAGTTGAATCCGATTCCACATCCCAATAAAGCCAGCAATTGAATTTGACCAAGTAATTTCTGTCGGCATATAATTGTACAATAAGAAATCCCATACACGAGGCATCACTGCAACATGAACATCAAGATATCCTACCTCCTATATCGCAACAAAAGCAGCAACTGAATTTCCTCCAATTTTCTCAGAATTTCTGGGTGTAATAAAAAATCCCATATACGAGGAAGGATATATGGAAGGACATACGATGGAAGGATATATATCATGGAAGCATGCACAGCAAAGTATCCTACTTCCAATATCTCAAACCGGGTCAACCGAGTCAAAACCGGGTGTGACCCAGTTCTTTCACTTAGAAACTCGGAGAGCAATAAAAAGCCCTATACACGCCCTATATGCGATATATAGCCCTATATATATCGCAACCTGCTACAACAAACTATTCTACTTCCCAC
>BPLR01013021.1:0-29067 GCA_021605095.1 Caerostris extrusa | reverse complement strand
CTATAGATGGACCTGCAACAGGGTTCTTCTGTACGAGTGTTTGTCACTGAACTCCTCCTAAACGACTAGTTTGATTTTAGACAGTTTTTTGTGTGTGTTTGAGTTGGTAAGGGATGGTTTAGATTCGCATTTAAATCCAGTAGCTGGCTCTGTAATTGATATAATTCTTCTGTACGTGTGTTTATAACTGAACTCCTCCTAAACATCTTGGCCGATTTTGATGAAATTTATCTGTTTAAACGATACCATGAAAATTAGAATTGCATATACATTGGATATGCATTCTGGGTTCATTCATGGTTTTTGATATATAAAATTTTATACAATGCATTTTCTTAATTTCATTCTTAATACTTGAATCTGTTTTCCACTATTTGTTGGAAAGCATATTTTTAATCAAATAAATTATTTGATTTGATATTCATCCCAAAGGGCTCTACATTTACTGTCATTTTCTTTACTCGTTAGAAAAAAAAAAGGTAGATGAAGAATCAAGAGTAATCGATAGTCGATAATTTGATTTTAAACGATAAATAAAATAGAAGGAAGGTGGTACTTCAGTGAATACCTGTCCTCTGTGTCATGTTTGGGAATGAGCAGGCCGATTGTCTAGCAAAAAGTGGGCCAAGAATACTTCAAACCAGATCTTCGGCACTGTCACTCCATTCTATAAAATTATATATATCAAACAAATAATGACTAAAAGTCACAAGTTACAAACTCAAGATGATATTAAGTCAAAGCACTGGAGAGCTGAAGATCTTTTAACTATACCCAGCAATCCGCGACGACATGCTGTCGCCCATTTCCTTTTATATTATTTATTTGATCAAAACTATTATCTATTATTTAATTGATTTGGTTTTTTTTTTTCTTGATCAAGAAAAAATGAAATCCTAATACCATATTTATATTCACAAGTTCATGAATATTGTTGAGCGTTACTTTTATAATTATTAAAAAAAAATTGAATATTGTTTTCAAATTTTCGCAATGTTAGTGTTTTTTTCTTCTCAAAATCAGTAAAAGTCTTTTTAATTGCTTAATGATTGAAAATGATAGGAAAAAACACTTGAAAAAAAAATTAGTTTTGTGTAGTTTGAGTATTAGTTTTTTCTGCAAACATTTGTTTAAAAAAATTACATTGAAAAACGCTTTATGTATAAAATATAGGTAAAACTTTAAAAATCTACTATTATCCAATTTTCTTTTTCGCTTATTATTTTGTTCCAATCCTTGCAGTATTTTCCCAATGCTTTTATAATCATTAATGAAATACGAAAATTTTGACCTTGAAGAAAATCTCCTTTTGTCTATTCAAATCGGAACAAAGGCTTTTAATTTTAATAACTTCTGGATGTATTTTTTATTTCAGACTACAAATTAAAATATTTTCAAGCGCCCGTACTTTCTACAGTATGTATATGAAATTTGGTTTAGGTTTTGTTTTGTTGGCTACGGCCATCTTGTGCACACGAGGACTAAACAGAAAGGGATCTACAGTTTAAAGTGGAATCCGAACTACTCACAAACATCCATGCCACCACCTAGATTCGAAACTGAAGATTGTGGTACCAAAGGACAGCACACTAGTTAATTGGCCATAAGGTCACTGATTGTTTTTTTTTTTTTTCTTTTTTCTTTCTAATGCAGCTGGCAAACACTTAGACAGCTGTCTTTGGATGCCTTAAGGCAAGCCCTGCACAGACGTTACTCACATTGCATTATCAGTGGGGCGCGTGTAACTTGAAGATAAGCCACGGACATGGAGTAACAATGTCCCCGCAACGCTCTACGATCCTATTAGAACGGGACCTACAGTTTAAAGTGGATTCCGAACCACTACAAACATCCATGGCACCGCCGGGACTCGGGCCAGAGTGCTAGCCACTCGGCTCGACTGTCACTGATTGTGAATATGGAGATTATTTAAGAATTAACGATATAATATGCGTGCTGAAATTTGTTAGAAATTAGATTTAATGTTCGAAGAATACATAAACTTGTAAAAATATGTCGTATAGTAATTTGAATTTAAAATATTGGCATTGTAAATGAGTATAATTTCGTGAAAATTTATAACAAACAGTTTATTAAATAACAAAAACCAAGCTTATTTATTAAATTCTATCTTTTTTTTTTTGTACAGATATCAGACTAAAAATTCTTTTTGGTAAAGGAAACATGAAATACCAGTACTATATTTATATGTGCATGTAGCTGAATATTATTGAAATGCTACTTTTTTAATTATTATAAAATATTGCATATCATTTTCAATTTTCGCAAAAGTTGGTGTTTTTCTCTCGAAATTAGTAAAAGCTTTTTAATTGAGCAAAGATTAAAAGTTATAAGGGGAAAAAACATTTGAAAAATGTTTTCGTAGAAGTATTAGTTTTTCCAGCAATTATTTAAGTTAAAAAAAATTAAATTGAGAAATGCTTTATGTGTATAAATAATTTTTTAAGTTTTACCTCTACTTTAAAAATTATTTATATGTGCAGGTAGCTGAATATTATTGAAATGCTACTTTTTTAATTATTATAAAATATTGCATATCATTTTCAATTTTTCGTAAAAGTTGATGTTTTTCCCCCTCGAAATCAGTAAAAGCTTTTAATTGAGCAAAGATTAAAAGTTATATGGGAAAAACATTTGAAAAATGTTTTCGTAGAAGTATTATTTTTTTCCAGCAATTATTTAAATTAAAAAAATTTAATTGAGAAATGCTTTATGTGTAAAGTAGAGGTAAAACTTAAAAAAATTCTACCATTCCCCATTGTTATCGTAATTTTCTTTTTCTCTCTTATTATTTCGTTCCAATCATTAATATATTTTCATAATGCCGTATATAATCATTATGGAAATAGGGCAAATTTTAACCTTGAAGAAAATTTACTTTTGTCTATTCAAATACGGAACAAAGGCTTTGCGTTTACAAACTTACGGATGTCTCGTGGTGCAGGAAAGCCTAGACCAAGTCTAGAAGACCCCAATGGGCCTTGGCTAAGGGTAATATGTAGCTTTTTACTTTAGCGAGGAACCACGATGGCTGAAAACTGACTCAACTTCTCAAGACAACACTCTAAGCGTTTTAATACGCTTTTATTAGTTTCACCTGTATGTATGTTTGTTTGTTTGTAACTTGTAACTGACTATTTGGGCTCGATTTTGCCCTACTTGACGCGATCAGATTTAATTTAAACGTTGTAGACGTATCGAGGACCGGCGACACTAAAATATTTTGATAAGTTTATTATCTCATTATGATTAGGATCTCCAGGATTAGTGATTAAAACACACAGCCTTTGAAAAGTCATCCTGATCGGCGCCTCATTTTTTACCCTGGAGATCTGTTTCTCCTCATGCACACTATTTAAGCTGCAAAGAAACATTTACAGACATCTAGTCAGACAGTCAAACCTATTCGCTGTCTACTGGTTCTATCATTTAGACAAGTGGTTCTAAAAACGTTTTATTTTCAGGGCTTCATAGCCAATTGGCTAGCGCTCTGGCCTTTTGAACCACAGGTTTCAGATTCAAATCCATGCGATGGCAGTATTTATGGTTCGGAATCTAAATACCGGATACTTTTTAACGATTCGGAATTCACGTTACACTGCAGGTTTCGGTTTAATTAGCCTTAAGTGTGCAAAAAATGACAGTAGAACGATGGCTGTGAGGTTAAAAAAATTTAATTGTTAATACAGTTTTGTTTGTCGCTCTACGGTCTTTTTTTTTTTTTGCTCACTTTAGTCTAATTAGACCGGAACCTACAGATTAACGTCGATTCCGAACCATCCCACACATTCATGCCAGCCAGAATTTGAACTTGAAGCCCATGGTACCAAAGACGAGAGAACTACCAATTGGTCATCAGGCTGCCAATTGTAAATATAGAGATTAATTATTTAAGAACGCTAGCATGTGCGAGCTGAAATGTATTGGAAATCAGATTTAATATACTAAGAATATATACATTTGTAAAATACAGGTTAGCATTTTTAATTAAAATTATAGGAATTGTAAGTGCGAAAATTTGGTGAAAATTTATAACAAAAAGCTTATTAAATAATAAAAACCAAGCTTATATGTAAAACTCTATTATCATATGTGCAGATATCACAGACTTAAAATTCTTTTTTTATAACAAAGGAAAAATGAAACACCAATACTATATTTATATGAGGGACCTGAATGGCCGAGTGGCTAACGCTCTGGCTCTCGATACCACAGTTTTTGGGATCGAGTCCCGGCGGTGCCATGGTTGTCTGTAGTGGTTCGGAATGCACTTTAAAAATTAAGTCCCGGTCTAATAGGAACGTAGAGCGTTGCGGGGGCATTATTACTCCGTGGCTTATCTTCAAGCGACACGCGCCCCCTGGGTAATGCAAAGTGCTCTGCAGCGCTCGCCTTAAGGCATCCAAGACCAAGCTGTCTAAGTGTTTGCCAGCTGCATTAGAAAAAAAATATTTATATGTGCAGGTGGCTGAATATTATTGAATGTTACTTTTTTTTAATTATTAAAAAATTGCATTAAACTATTGCATATCAATTTTTCGCAATTCTTATTTTTTTTTTTTCCTCGAAATCAGTAAAATATTTTTAATTGAGCAAAGATAAAAAATTGATACGAAAAAAAAAAAAGCTTTTTAAAAAATTTTCGTAGAAGTATTAGCTTTTTTTCCGCAGTCATTTTGTTTTAAAAATTGGATTGAGAAATGCTTTATGGGTAAAATACAAACGTGAAATTTTAAAAAAAAATTCTACTATTACAAATTGTTCTCTAATTTTCTTTATCGCTAATTATTTTAGTCCAATAAATACACTGCTTTCACAATGCTATATAAAATCATTAATGAAATACGAAAATTTTTTAACCTTGAAGAAAATTCCCTTTTGTCTAGTCAAATCGGAACAAAGACTTTTCGTTTTGCAAACTTCCGGATGTATTTTTTATTTCAGACTACAAATTGAAATTTTTTCAAGGTCCAACACTTTCCACGGTCTGTATATGAAATTTAGTTTAAATCTTAATACATAATAATTCCATTCGTCGTCTAGTTTTTGCATCATTTAGACAAGTGGTCCTAAAAATCAGCTTTCATACCAGATGATCAATTGGCTAGCCTCTGGCCTTTTGGAAACATAGGCTTCAGATTAGTATCCTGACAGGTGGTATGGATGATTTTTCAGTGGTTTATAGAGGTCTTAGTGGCACATTAAACTGTAAGTTCCGATTAGCCAAAAGTGTGCAAAAAATGACCGATGGGTGCGGAGTTAATTGTTAATATAGAGATTATTTAAGATTTAACGAATCATACGCATGCTGAAATTTATTACAAATTAGATTTAATAAACGAAGAATACATTAATTTGTAAAATACATCAGATAGCATTTTGAATTAAATATATAAGCCTTATAAATGTAGGATTTGTTTTTGTCGTAATCAGCAGGCGGCGACACCCTACGGTCGCTTGTCTTTGACAGAGCCTGTTTACGATGTGGGGGGAGTATTCAACTTTGAACTCTGACCCCTGAAGAAGGGGCAAGATCCCCGTAGAAGAAAGAAGGAGGAGACGGCTGGCAGGAACGCTAGCTGACATGGGAGAGGCTGCGTCAAGCAGCGAGAGAATGTATTTATCCCTTTAATTAAATGTCAATGTAAATATCATTGTAAAATATCGTAGTAATAAATGGCTTTATTTCCCGTCCCGTTACTGCGTTTTGTATGTAAAATACCCTAGACACCCACTTCAAAAGTACAGCCATTGTTAGACTGGTAGAAGAGTCTAACAAAACTGTAGTTTCGACTGGGATGAATCTATTGGAACCGGTGTAACCCTACGGCTAAATCTACATAAATGAGAAAATTTTTCAAGAAAATTTGTAGCAAAAACCTTACTAAATAACAAAACCAAGCTTATGTATTAAATTCTTTTGTACAGATATCACAGACTAAAAAATTTTTTTGACAACAAAGGAAACACCAATACTATATTTATATGTGCAGGTGGCTGAACATTATTATTATTGAATGTTACTTTTTAATTATTAAAATATTGAATATTATTTTAAATGTTTCTGAAAGTTGAAAGTAAGCACTTGAAAAAATTTTCGTTGAAGTATTAATTTTTCTGCATTCATTTGTTTTAAAAATTACATTAAAAAGGCTTTATGTGTAAAGTATAGGTAAAAGTTAAAAAATTCTACCATTAGCCATCGTTCTCTACTTTTCTTTTCGCTTATTATTTTGTTCCAAACATTACAGTATTTTCATAATGCCATACATAATCATTATCGGCATGCGAATATTTTAACCTTGAAGAAAATTTCCTTTTGTCTATTTTAAATCGGAACAAAGAATTTCAGTTTTACAATATTCCGGATGTATGTAAGGATATTTCAGACCACAAATTAAATTTTTTTCATTGGCTGTATATGAAATTTAGTGTAGTTCTTAATTCATATATAGTTCGATTTGTCGTCTAGTTGCTGTATCATTTAGACAGCAAGTAGTCCTTAAACCTGTATTGCAGCTTGAAGCCAATTGGCTAGTGCATGTGGCTTTTGGAAACAAAGGCTCCAGGTTTGAATTCTGAGGGTGACATGGATGTTTGTTAGTGGTTTGAAATCCACATTAAACTGTAGATCCCGGTCTAATTAGTCTAAAGTGTGCAAAAAAAAAATTGTAGAGCGATGGAGTGGAGTTAATGAAATTTAATTGTTAATAAAAAAAAAATTATTTAGGATTTAACGATTATTATATACGTGCTGAAATTCATTAGAAGGTACATTTAATATACGAAGAATACGTGAATGTGTAAAATACATCGTATAGCATTTTGAATTAAAAATATAGGCATTGCAAATGCGAAAAATGTTCTGAAATTTATAAACAAAAGCTTATTAAATAATAAAAAAACGAAGCTTATTAAATAATAAAAAGAAGCTATATATTAAACAATAAAAACGAAGCTTATATATTAAACAGTGGCCTTATGGCCAATTGGCTAGTGCTCTGGCACTAGGTGACACATGATTTAGGTTCGAAACCTGGCGGTGGCATAGATTATTAGTGTTTCGGAATCAACGTTAAACTGCAGGTTCCAGTCTAATTAGCCCATAGTGTACACAAATTGACCGTAGAGCGTCAAACCAAACCTATATATTAATCTGTATTAACTTTTGTACAGATCACAGACAAAAACTCTTTCGGATAACAAAGTAAAATGAAACATCAATACTATATTTACATATGCAGGTGGCTGAATATTATTGAATGTTATTTTTTTTTTTTAATTATTAAAAAAAAAATTGCAAATAAATTTCACTTTTTAGCAAAGTTGGTGTTTTTTTCCTCGAAATCAGTAAAAGCCTTTTTAATTGCGCAAAGATTAAAAATGATAGGGAAATAAACACTTGAATAATGCTTTATAATAGGTAAAGTATAAGTAAAACTTGAACAAATCTACCATTTCCCATTGTTATGTAATTTTCTTAATCGCTAATTATTTTGTTCCAATCAGTACAGTACTTTCACAATGTTATATAAAAAATCATTATGGAAATCATTATCATTATTTTTCTTTTGTCTATTCAAATACGGAACAAAATATTTTAGTGTCATAAATTTTCTAATGTTTTTTTTATTTCAAACTACAGATTACATTTTTTTTTCATTGCTCCCTATTCATCCACATTTTACATGTGAAATTTGGTTTAGATCTCAATCCATATGTAATTCGATTCGTCGTCTCGTTGCTGCATCATTTAGGCAAGTGTTCCTTCAATCTATATTGCGGCCTTATGGCTGGTGGCCACCGCTGTGGCATTTGCAACTACAAGGTTCACGTTTGAATTTTGGAGGTCGTTTGATGTTTTTGAACAATTCGGAATCCAAGTTAAACTGTAGGTCCCTACCTAATTAACCTATAGTGTGTAAAAATGACCGTAGAGTGATAGGGTGGGATTAATAAAATTTAATTGTTAGTATAGAGATTATTTAATATTTAACGATATCATATATGCGTGCTGAAATGTATTAGAAATCAGATTTAATATGTAAAGAATGCATAAATTTGTAACATACATAGGATAGCATTTTAAATTAAAAATATAGACATTGTAAGTGCAAAAAATTTATTGAAATTTTATAACAAAAACCTTATTAAATAACAAAACCAGGCTTATATATTAAACCCTGTTATCTTTTGTATAGATATCACGGACAATTTTTGATAAAGGTAAAATGAAACACCAATACTATATTTATATGTACAGGGACGTGATGAAATTTATTAGAAATTAAATTTAATATACGTAAATGTGTAAAATACAATGGATAGCATTTAGAATTGAAAATATAGATGAGAAAAGTTTTATGAAAATTTACAACAAAAAGCTTATTAAATAACAAAAGAAAAGCTTGTATATTAAACACTATTATCTTTTGTACAGATAGATATCAGAGACTAAAAATTCTTTTTGATAACAAAGGAAAAATGAAACACCAATACTATATTTGTATGTGCAGGTGGCTGAATACTCTTGAATATTACTTTTTTAATTATTAAAAAAATTGCATATCATTTTCCATTTTTCAATTTTTTTACCCTCAAAATCAGTAAAAAGCCATTTAATTGTACAAAGTGAAAAATTCATGAGAAAAAAAAAGCATTTAAAAATTTTCGTAGAAGTATTAGTTTTTAAAAATTAGATTGAGAAAGGCTTTATGTGTAAAGTATAGATAAAACTTACTAATTAGAATTCTACTATTATCCATTGTTCTCTAATTTACTTTTTCGCTCATTATTTTGCTCCAATCATTACAGTATTTTCATAACGTTATAGTGTAATCATTATAGGATTACAAAAATTTTAACCTTGAAAAAATTTCCTTTTGTGTATTCAAATACGGAGCAAAGGCTTTTTCATTATTCAAATTTACGGATGTACTTTTATTTCAGACTACAAATTAAATTTTTATCAAGGTCTATACTTTCCACGGTTTGTATATGAAATTTAATTTAAATCTTAATCCTTATATAGTTCGATTCATTGTCTAGCGGTTGTATCATTTAGAAAAGTGGTCCTTAAACTTGTTTTACGGCCATATGACCAATTGGCTAGCGCTCTGTCCTATAGAACAACAGGCCTTAGATTCGAATCCTGACGGTGGCATGAATGATTTGTAGTGGTTTGGAATCCACGTTAAACTGTAGGTCCCTATCTAATTGTTTTTTTTTTCCAATGCAGCTGGCAAACACTTAGACAGCTTGGTCTCGGATGCCTTAAAGCAAGCGCTGCACAGACGTTACTCACTTTGCATTACCCATGGGGCGCGTGTAACTTGAAGATACGGACGCGGAATAACAATGCCCCCGCAACGCTCTACGATCCTATTAGGACCGGGACATACAGTTTAAAGTGGATTCCGAACCACTACAAACATCCATGGCACCGCCGGGACTCGAACCCGAAACCTGTGGTACCGAGTGCCAGAGCGCTAACCACTCGCCCATCCATGCCCCTATCTAATTAATCTAAAGTGTGTAAAAAATTACTTTAGAGCGGTCAGTGCGGATTAATAAAATTCAATTGTTAATATACAGATTATTTAAAATTTAACGATATCATATTCTTGCTGAAATTTATGAGAAATTAAATTTAATATACGAAGAATGCTAAAATTTTAAATACATCGGATGGCATTTTGAATTAAAATTATAGGCATTGTAAGGGAGAAAAATTTCGTGAAAATTTGTAACAAAAAGCTTACTAAATTACAAAAACCAGGATTATATATTAAACCCGGTTATCTTTTGCACAGATATCACAGACTAAAAATTCTTTTTGACAACAAAGGTAAAATGAAACACCAATACCATATTTATATGAGCAGGTTGATGAATATTATTGAATATTACTTTTTAATTATTAAAAAAAAATTCCATATCATTTGCAATTTTCACATAGTTTGTGTTTTTGCCCCTCAAAATCAATAAAAGTCTTTTAATTGTGCAAAGATTAATAGTGATAGAAAAAAAACATTTGAAAAATATTTTTCGTAGAAGTATTAGTTTTTTTTTTTTTTTGCAATCATTTGCTTTAAAAAATTAAATTGAGATATGCTTTATGGGTAAAATATAAGTAAAACTTACGAAATTCTACCATTACCCATTGTTCCTTGATTTTTTTTTTTTCGCTCATTATTTTGTTCTAATCATTACAGTATTTTCATAACTCTACATAAAATCATTATGGAAATAAGGAAATTTTAACCTTGAAGAACATTTCCATTTGTCTATTCAAATCGGAACAAAGGTTTTCCGTTTTATAAACTTACGGATGTATTTTTTTATTTCAGATTACAAATTAAAATTTTTCAAGGTCTGTATATGAAATTTGTTTAGATCTTAATCCACATATTATTCGATTCATCGTCTAGTGGTCGTAAAATCCAGCTTTTCGTCCAGACGGCCAATTTGCTTGCTCTATGTTCTTGAGAACCACAGGCTTTAGGTTCGAATCCTGACGGTGGCATGAATTAATTTTTAGTGGTTCGGAATCCACATTAAACTGTACTGGTCTAATTAGCCTAAAGTGTGAAAAAAAATTACCATAGAGCGATGGCTGAGGAGTTAATAAAATTTAAATTTCAATATAGAGATTATTTAAGATTTAACTATATCTTATGCGTGATGAAATGTATTAGAAATCAGATTTAATATACGAAGAATACATAAATTTTTAAAATATATAATGCTCAATAACATTTTGAAATAAAAATATAAGCATTGTAAGTGTAAAAAATTTATTGAAAAACAAAGAATAAAAAGCTTATTAAATAACAAAATCTAAGCTTATATATTAAACTCTATTATCTTTTATACAGACATCACAGACTAAAAATTCTTTTTTGATAACAAAGTTAAAATGAAACACCAATACTATATTTTATACTCTTACTATTATTTGATACTATTAATGTTTTGTCGAAAGCAGTAAAAGTCTTTTTACTCTGCAAAGATAAAAATTGATACGAAAAAAAAAAAGCATTTAAAATTTTTTTCGTAGAAGTATTAGCTTTTTCGCAATCATTTTTTAAAAAGAATTACATTTAAAAATGCTGTGTAAAATTTCATTTTCAATTCACTGCATTTCAATTTTTCACAATTCTGTTTTCTTTCGAAATCAGTAAAATAATTTTAATTGAGCAAAGATACAAATTGATAAGAAAAAAAAAAGCATCAAAAATTTTTCGTAGAAGTATTAATTTTTCCGCAGCCATATTTTAAAAAAAATTAGATTCAGAAATGTTTTTGTGTAAAATATAGGTAAAACTTACGAAATTCTACCATTACCCATTTTTTCTAATTTTCCGTTTCGCTCATTATTTTGTTCCAATCCTTAGAGTATTTTCATAATACCATATATAATTCATCATGGAAATACGAAAAGTTTGTCTTTGAAGAAAATTTCCTTTTGTGTATTCAAATCGGAACAAAAAAGCTTTTCGTTTTACAAAATTTCGAATGTATTTTTTTATTTCAGACTGCATATTAAAATTTTTTCATTGCCCCGTACTTTCCACGGTCTATATTTGAAATTTAGTTTAGACTTGTTGTTGTTACTAATCCCCCTGGTGCAGGAAAACCTACACCAAGTTCAAAAGAAACCACTAGGCCATGATTAAGGGTAAGGGGACCAGGCCCAGTTTAAATCTTAATTCATATATATAGTTCGATTTGTCGTCATTTCGATAAGTTGTTCTAAAATTCAGTTTTTCGGCCTGATGGCCAATTGGCAAGCGGTCTGGCCTTCGGAACCACAAGCTTCAGGTTCTAATTCTGGCGGTGGCATACATTTTTTGTCAGTGGTTCGGAATCCACGTTAAACTGCAGATCCAGGTATAATTAGCCTAAAGTGTGCAAAAAATGACCGCACAGCGATGGATGTGGGATTAATAAAATTTAATAGTTAATATACAGATTATTTAAGATTTAACGATATCATATACGTGCTGAAATGTATTAGAAATCAGATTTAATAAGCAAAGAATGCATAAATTTGTAACATAAATAGGATAGTATTTTAAATTAAAGATATAAGCATTGTAAGTGCAAAAATTTATTGAAATTTTATAACAAAAAGTTTATTAAAAAGCAAAAACCAGGCTTATATATTAAACCCTGTTATCTTTTGTATAGATATCACAGACTAACAATTCTTTTTGGTAAAGGCAAAAATTGAACACCAATACTATATTTATATGTGCAGGTGGTTGAATATTATTGAATGTTACTTTTGTATTATTAAAACAAATTGCATGCCATTTTCAATTTTTCGCAAAGTTGGTAAAAAATTTTTCCCTCGAAAACAGTAAAAGCCTTTTAATCGTGCAAATAAAAAAAAATTTATACGGGGAAAAAAAAAAAAAAAACATTTCAAAATTTTTTTCGTAGAAGCTCCGCAATTATTTGTTTTTGAAAATTAAATTGAGAAATACTTTATTTGTAAAGTATAGATAAAAGATTCTACTATTATCCATTATTCTCTAATTTTTTTTTCCATCATTATTTTGTTCCAATCATTACAGTAGTTCATAATTCTATATATAATCATTAAGGATATACGAAAATTTTAACCTTGAAGAAAATTTCCTTTTGTCTATTCAAATCGGAACAAAGGCTTTTAGTTTTACAAACTTCCGAGCGTATTCTTATTTCAAACTATAAATTAAAATTTTTATTGCCTCATACCTACTACAGTCTGTACATGGCATTTGGTTTAGATCATTAATTCATATATAGTTCGATTCGTAGTCTAGTGGTTGTTTGCTTTAAACAAGTGGTCCTTAAACCTTTTTGGTTAACAAGCCCTTCTCAAATTTAAATTTCTTCAGCGGCAAAAAAATTTGAAAATAACAATGTATGAAGTCTGTATTTATTATAAATGCAATGAAATCATCTTTGAAAAATTACGTGCAAATAATTACAAGAATTAAAATTCGAAGGAAAGTGATTGTAATGCTTATAACATTGTAAAAACAATATTAACATCAAAAATTAAATGGATTATATTTGTGATATGAACATAAAATAAAATAAATTAAAAAGGATCAATTTTCCTAATTTCTTCCACAACCTGCTTTGAGAAAGATGAAACTTAAAGTAATTAAGATGTATCTTAAACTACAGGGCGGCCATAAAATAATGCTCATAATACTAGACCTGAGCAAAACCCAAAGACAAAAATTCCTCGAATACTCCCTATTTGACTATCACCTATTTTGTACTATTTGGGGCGTTTTAAGAGGTACCCTCTATATTCAAGGCTGACCGGAATAAAAAAAAAAAAAAAAAAATTAAAAAAAAATTAAATTAGTGTTGAATCAACATAACTGCAAAAACCGAAAATAGACCCAAATTGTACATGGAATCGCATCTATGAGAAAAGATCTTCGAGTTGAAAGTTGGTCAACTCGAAGCGGCGGATTTCAAACCGGTTTCAGGCGAACGTGGTGAGGCTAGTGATTGGTCAAATCTTGTCGCTTAAATTTTCTCACCTCGGTGGGAACGAGCCTTTACTGTTCAAGTACTCACGTACCACTCAAGGGTGACTCGAGTACCCAGGACTGCGATTTCTCCTTATAGTTCCCTTTCAGGACAACCCTAATTCTGACACGTACAAAAAGGCGGGAACTGTGATTTACCGCGAGTGTCATCGATCTCTAAACTATCTTAAAGATCTACTGATTGTTCACCTAGACTTACGACGCGGAAAATCTGCTTCTCTGCGACTTTAACTAATATGTTTAGATAAACTTTTTGGTTCATTAACGATTTGTATATCGAATATCACGGGTAAAAACAGTTTTAGCTTCAAAAAGGACCATCATTTAATTTAGCCAACTTTTTTTAAGGTGTGAATTCTTATTTTTGGTGTGTGTAAGTCTATTAGATGGTCGACCGCAATTTGTTTTCACTTAGGTAACGCAATGTGGTATTTATTAGCTCAGAGGTGGCCAACCCAAATGACCTTGCGTGCCACTTTGGAAATGCATCGTAACTCCGCGGGCCGCATATAAATTATATACCCCCACATTAGATTTAGACCCACTATAGACATTTTCTGGAGGGAAAAATTGAAACAGAATGAGTTATTATTATTGCGTTTACTATTATTCTTACATGTAAACATAATATAATAATAATGATACTAAGCGCATGTTGTAAAGAAACATGCAACACTAAAAATGAAATATAAAAAATATGTAACGAAATAAAAAAATGAAATCATTAAAAAATATTATTGTACTAATGCGATATTTGTTTCTCCACTCTTTCTTTCAGCTTTTTGCAAATCGATCTTAATTTGGGTATTTGCACATCGTAATGGGTGTTGCAGGTTAGCGTCCGGTATGTTTCAGCGTGTTTTGTGTTTGGTCAATTTTATTTTCGAAAAAAGGAAATGAAAGAAAAAAAAAAAAAAACGATTCGCAGGTGTAAATTAAACCAAAAGTGCTAAAAACTTCAACTGAGAGTCTGTTTGCTCTCCTATCAACAATCTACTGTGCGTATCTAAGGATGGTCATTGCGTCACTGAGATCAAGTAAAGTGAAACATAGAATCTGTTATATTAGATGTTCCACGATGCGCGCGCATCATATACTCAGTTCGCAGAATATAATTTAATTATTCTGCGAACTCGTAACTGTAAACTCATCAATAAAACAGGCAATATCTGTCCTATATTCGCAAGAATATTATTTTAAAATCAAAGCTAATTTTTTCTCAGTAACTCTCTAATTTTTTTCAGTTAATTTTTGAATATATGGATGCACACATAGCGTATTTTTTTTAATACAATGGTTTCCACTACTTCGGCCATTATAAAAATAAATATATTTTGCAAAAGTATGATAAATCTCACAAGCCTGAAAATATGGTTGGCCACCCCTGCTCTAGACACTGAAACGTCAGTTCTGGCTACTCCTCGCGAGGGTGCATTTTTCTGTGTCATTGCAAAACGCAATGTTTCTTGAAAATCAATTATTAAGATTTTAACGAAATTAGAATCAGAACTAATAAACAATGAAAAAATAGATATAGATAGATTAGATGAATTAGCTGAAATATTTATTATTAAATATCACTCTCTGAAAGAGAGAATCAATTACAACTTCTTTACAAAGAAGAAGATATTGAAACATATTAAAATACAGTTAAATATAATGAAAAACTTGCTCTTTGGAGATTTCGAACAAATAAAAAGAAATTCGTTTGTTAAAAAAAGGAATTGTGTCAATATAAATTTGAAACACATTCTGAGCAAAATATACAAAGGAGTCGAAAAACAAATAGATTTATGTACGAATAAAATTGCAGAAATTAAGTATTTTTAAATTTTATGGTGATATAAATGACTACAATTTTGGAACAGTTTTGAATCAATTCATAACAATTATTATATATATAAAAAATATAGATAAAGTGTATAAACTTAATTACCTCAAAGCGCATTTAGGTGGTACTACTTTGAATACCGTGGAAGATTTTTCTATTTTTGCTTCTACATTTTTGCTTCTGCAATGAATTTGTTAAAGAAAAGTTTTGCAAAAAATGATTTATTGATACATAAACATATGAATAACATTTTAAATATAGAATCTTTAACAAATTCAAATGATATTTGAGCTTTTAGAAGATTTTATGGCAAAATTTCAAATGAACTAAGAAGTTTAGAAAGTCTAGATTTAAAAACGCAAAATTATTCCGCTGTTCTACGTATGTCTAACAATTTTAAAGGCCCTTCCTCAAGATATCCTTATAGAATTTTAATAAAATGAAGAATAAAAACACATGTAATGATATCGATAATTCCTGAAGTTTTTATCTTTGCACTTGAGATCAAGAACATTGGCATCAATGATAAATAATAATTTTTTCAACACTCCTGATTTTCAATGCCATCCGGTTCTCCTTTCGCCTCTCTATAGAGTAAACAACCGCAGTAAAAAATAATAAATCAGATTGGGAAAGTTTTCCTTCTACTTCAGAGTTGTGAGTTAAAGAGTTAAAGAAAAAAAAAAAATACAATAAATTGCATTTTTCAGAAACATCCACTAGTGAATATGCACGTGTATATATTCTATAACCACTTGTGAATATGCAATAAATTTATCAATAGATGAAAGAAATATTATTTCGATGATAAAAAAAAAAAAAAGGAGCTTGTATTACGTGTCTCGAAATTTAAAAACATATTTCTCGATTTTATAAGAGTAATGTAATTTATTCCAAATCTTGAAAGAACTGTTCTTCATTACTGTGTTTTATAGAAATATAAACAAAAACAAAAATAATCAAAATGATGAATCGCTAGAAAGTATGTTCTTACCAATCGATCATCTTTGAATGACGTCTATTTACAAACATTATTAGTTCAAATTAAGAATAAAAACTTAGAACATAATATTAGTATAATTATTGATTCCGTAGCGCAAAAAAGTTATAAAATTCACTGTTGCAAATATGGGTTTTGATATCAAAGCCCATATTTGGAGAAAAAAATGGTGCTATTGAATTGGGCTATTTGGAGGAACCGAAATAATTGAAGTCTATAATCGTTATTTGATACAATTCAGTCGTTTGGATAAAATAAATAATATTAAAGTAGAAGTAATGGATCAAAACAAAATTTGTACATCAATTCCAAAAATTAGAAGTTCAGAAGGTAACATTTTTCCTAAAAGTATTGGTATCCCTAAGGTTTTTTTGGTAACATTTCTCCTAAAAGCAAAATTTGTTTACATGAACATAATACTAATGAGATTCATATTCTTTTGGAAGCAGATGCTACATGAAAATTATTTACAGGAAAAGTAGAATATCTTCCTTGTGTATTACTAGCTATTCAGAAAATTCTGGGCAGGACAGTAATGGGAAACATTTCTGATACTAAGTTCTCATCTTATTCTATCGTTACAGATAAATGATGCTAAAATTACAGACTTATGGAACTTAAGATTCATAAGGTATATTAACATCTAGCGAAAAGCAATCGAAAGATTTGGGTTGGTTTGTCGCTCTACGGTCATCTTGTGCGCACGAGGGCTAAACAGACCGGGACCTACAGTTTAACGTGGATTCCGTACCACCAACAAACATCCATGCCACCGCCAGGATTCGAACCTGAAGCCTGGGATACCAAAAGACCAGAGCGCTAGCCACTTGGCCACCAGGCCGCAGCAATCGAAAGAAGAAATGCTGAAATTAGTTTGAGAACATTTCGAATCGACAGTTAGCAGAGAAAATGACAGAAGATGTATAGTATCTCTTCCTTGGATAGACGCAGTAAATATTCGGCTGAGAAACATTTAAAAATTACTGTTACAAATTTGAAGGTAAGCAACTCTTTAGAAGAGTATAAACAAGTGTTTAAAGAATAGGAAGAAGTAGATGCTATCGAAGAAATAGTACCTGATTCAAATTGTTATGAAGTCTCAAGTGTACGTATTTACCTCATCGAGCAATCATGAAGGAAAATTTTATTACCAAAATAAGACCACTTATTAATGGTTCAACTCGTGTTAATAATTCTGTTTCCTTGAAAGATGACCCAATTTCATCGAACTGATTCCAGCTGTTTTGAATCGATTTAGGTTGGGAAACATTGGTGTCACTGTTAATATTCGTCGAGCATTTGCACAAATATTTTTATATGAAAGGGGCAGAGACTACTTAGGCTTCGTATGGCGGAAATAAGATGATTCTGAAAATGAAATAATCTACAGACATTGTAGAGTGTTTTTGGGATTAATTGCAGTCACTTTTTGTTAGCCGCAACTCTCAATCAGCATTTGAATCAAGCAACTAAATAGTTTAAAGAGATTGCGTAAATTGAAGAGAGAGATCGAAAAGTAGACAATTGCGTAGCAAGCGTTAATTCAGAAGAAGAATTGAAGTATTTTTCAATAAATAACAGAAATTATTACAATCATCTAAATTTGATCTACGTAGTTGGAAACATAATAAATTTAAAGACAATGCATTGAATCAAGAAGAACATGAAGATGAAGTGAAAGTTCCTTTGTTATGATATTATTGGAATATAGTTGATGATACTGTGTCATATTTTAGAAAATTTAAATTAGGAGACCTAATTAATAAATTAGAAGACCCGTCGCAGGTGACTGGCCCATGGTTAAGGGTTATATGCAGCTTCAATTTAGTGAGGAACCACGGGGACTGAAGACTGACTCAACCTCAAGACAACGCTCTACGATAATATTAGACCGGGACCTACGGTTTAAAATGGATTCCGAACCACTACAAACATAACAAAATAGAATAAGAACAACAAGAATAAGTAGATTATATAAATTTTTATGGATTGCATAAGAAGACAAAAATCGAAATAACATTGGCTTTCTGATAAAATAGTCGCAATCAATTATTGTCCTAATTATTATACATGCATTATTAATTTTAGTTAAATGTTTAGTTAAATTAATATACATTTATTTACTATTACATAAAATTTTTAAGTAAGTAAATTGAATTGGGATGGTGTCAGTTTTAATCTTAGTTAATTCAAATATTAAAAAGAGTCTAGTATAAATTAAATGGATTTGATTCACGTATAATGAAACACAAACCTGCATAAAAGTTCATATCTTACAAATTTTGTTTATACAACTTTCAAATGCTAAATATATATCAACACAGAAATAAATTAAAAATCGCTTTTATTCAAGTAAAATAAAATGGATTATTTCTTTATAGTTGACTAGCAGACCCGGCCACGCGTTGATGTGGCTTTATTGTATTTCGTTCAATTATTAGATACTATAATTAGTATTGTTAAGGAAATGATTTGTAAAAGATGGATTGATTGGTAGATAATGTTGATTTTTAGCACTGTTTTATAATTATTTTATATAATTTAATTTTTAATAATCATTATTTTTAATTAACTAGAGATGAACAATATTTCTTGTTAATCTGTCTTTCGTCAAAATAAATAAATTTGATGGTTTTCCAACACGTGAGCATGCAACACACACCTGCCCATGGGAGAAAACGCGGATTCTCCAAGTCCAAGCCACAAATAGCCATTGTCTGCCCTTGCGACTTATTTATTGTCATCGCAAAAAAAAGTTAAAATCGGATTGTTAGTTTCAGAGTTCATCCCGAACAAACATCGTGACACGGGAAATATATATAATAGATGACGAAATATGAAAATCGTCGATTTGGCGCCAAAATACGAATTTTAATGGCGCCAAATGGCGAAAGATGAAAATCGTTAATTTTGCATTTAAATAAAAAAAAATCTGAATAAAAACTATCCTATCTCTCAAGTTGGAACAAAACATGCATTTAAGAAGAAAAAAAGTTAAAATCGGATTGTTAATTTCTGAGTTCATCCCGAACAAACATCGTGACACGGGAATTATACATAATAGAAGATGTTAAAATAAAAAAAAATGCGTCTATTACCTACTCTTAATACTTATAATTAAAAATAACACATAGAAAATTATAATTTTTCTGTAACTAATATTTACTTTAATTCATTATATCACAATTGTTATTGGATGTTACTGTTTCGTGATATTTAGTCATGAAGTTTAAGACACCAAATGAAATTTTTAACATAATTAAAGAATCTAGGAAGAAAAAAAAAAAAAAAATAACGATTAAATAATTAAAAAAAAATTATTATAAAAAGATTGACTACCCAAGATTGACTATTACGCAAGTTCTTTCTCAATCAATTTAGATATTTCAAAAATCGCCGGAATTAGTTTTAACGTCTCCCAAAGCCAAGCGTAACTCAAACACTAACACATATTTTGACGTGAAATTTCACATAGATGTCAAGCACAGTGCCAGCAATATAAAAAAGAGAAAAAAATTGAAATTCCATAAAACCGGGAATTTTAAATTGAAAATTGGTCTTACTTTTTGGACACAGTAGTACGATAAATAGTACATATAATCAGAGTTTTATCAGAATTTCAGAGTTTTTTTATTATTATTTAATTTAGTTCATTTGTAGAAGTATTAACACTTCTTTGGCGACCAAAATGTCTTTGATTATTGCATGTATATAATAATTTTTCCGAATTATCAACATAAAATTCGATCACCCACATATCTACGAAATAAAATCATTTCATAACATACGATAACTTCATATCGTAATGAATATATACAAAATGTGATAATTTCATACAACAACTGATTTGACTACACCTATTTCTCTTTCAAAAACTTTATAATGGATATTCATAGCTCCAGTAATAGCAGCTCAGTTATCAAAATAATGTATTCACTTTTACTATAACTGTAAAATGCTTACTCAGCATATCATATTATTGCTGGTAAGGAATTTAGAAAATGGCAACTGTTATTCTATAACCAGGGATGCACAGAGTTGTTTAAATGTTTCAGCATTTTCTCATATTTTTGTAGTCAGCAATCGCAAAAGAGGTTAGATATATTGTTTCTACTGATTCATTTTTCAATTATTCTAGCCTAGATATGTTTGTCCAAGAATATACTACTGCCTCCAAAAAGTAAGACCTGTTTTTCAATTTAAATTTAATGGGCATATGATATTTCAATTTTTTTTTTCTTTTTTTAGGCTCTTGGCAATGTACTTGACATCTGTGTGAAATTTGACGACAAAAATATTCATTAGTGTTTGACTTCACGCTTGGTTTTGTGAGATGCTAAAACTGATTCCGGTGATTTTTGAAAAATGTCTCTTCAATCAAATGTCCCTGGTGTCACCTTCTTTTTGAGTTTAGGGAATAGCCAGAAGTAGCATGATGCTAAATTAGGTGAATAAAGTTGTTGTGGAACGATATGGGTTCATTTTTGGCGAAAAAGTCACCAATGCTGATTTTTAATGCCTTATCTAGCAACAATCACAGCTACTTTTTGTCCATCGAAAATTTAGAATGGAACATGTTTTCGGCAATATCATAAGATACGTAACGGAGTTGAAATTATTAGTTGGTTAACGATGACCAGCAGAACATAGATTCCTGTTTATCGTAATACATAAATAAAAAACAACTTAGAGCAGCTAGGAAAATATTTTTCAAATTGTGGTATTAATATTTAAATCTATTTTCCACTATTGAATAGTAACATATTTTTTTGTTCAAATAAATTATTTCGTTTGATATTCATCACACAGATCTACTGTCCTCAGTCACACATTGTCCTTTTCTTCACTCGTTAAGGAATAAGTAGACGAAGAATCAAGAGCAATTGCTAGAAGAGTTTCAGGAAGTACCTTGTTAAATATTTTAGTCTTGAATTGACTGACTAAAAGGAAAATTGCTAGTTCGATTTTAAACGACAAATAAGATCTTAAGATGAACATACTTATATAATTCTGTCTATTTTGATATGTCTGAAGCTATCGAATTCTTACCAATATTTTTAACATTTACAACAGTTTTGGCAAGGCATCATTCATTTTGTTACTATAATAAAATGTGAGTGAAGTGATCTTAAATTAGGGAAATAAGTAAAAACTCTAAATTTGTTTTGTCTGCAGCTATCAAATTCTTACTAACATATTTTAGAATGCATCACTAATTTCCTTCACAACTTCAAAAGGCTATATTCATTAGGGAGTTTAGAGAGATTTAATTTTTTGCTTATACATCTTTTTTTCTTCGGTATCTCATTTGCTCTAAATTTACTACTCTTCACTCGTTAGGGAATATGTAGATGAAGAATCAAGAATAATTACTAGAAAGTAATTTCTGGAAGTACCTTGTTACCATGTTTAATATTTTAAGATAAAGAAATGGCTGACTAAAGAGGCATATTGCTAACTTGATTTCATACGACAAATAAAATAGAGTTATGATCTTAAATCAGATGAAAAATATATAAAAAGCTGTCTATTTTGATATGAATTCTCACTACTGATTCTTACTTAATTACTAATTCTTACTTCAAGATAATTTTAATCACTATAGCTATAATCTTTCTTACAGTAGAGTTTCGCAGTCTAAAGCAGTGGTTTTTAAAATTGGTTTCTAAATCCCCAGGTAAAAAATTGGGGGAAGGAGAATTTGGTAGCTTGCACTTTTATATTTTATTTTCATGTTGGTAGTTAACCTTTTTATTTTTTTATACTAAAATAGTTGGCGGTTTTGTCAATGCATCCTTAATTTCCTTTAGAACTCAAACGTCTGATAACGGCTATATTAAGTAGGATTTTAGAGAGATTTAATTTTTATTAAGATAAGATTTTTTAAAAGATTTATTTTAAGATGAATATCTTTTTTTTTTTTTTTCTTAGCGTATCTCCTTTGAGACTTTTATGCGCCTTTCTTTTCCTACAAGGAGATATTACAATTATTTTTATATTTTATTTACAATTTATTTTTCTAATACTGCACAACGTTTTACATTTTTTCATTCAATTTACTTTTAATCTGCCTTCTAATAAACATTCCTTTTATCCTTGTTACTAATACATTTCGCACGAACCGGATCAAAAAAAAAAATCGATAATATGTAATTCTCAAAGAAGCCAACCCTCAAATGCAGCTTTTTAGTAATATGTGGCAATTTTCAGTAGTTTTTAAGCTTGTCTGTAGTGTATGGGTGGGGATTGGTAGGGTAGCAACCTCACGCCATTATCTTCCAATCAAAATGCCCATCATCATCACCAAAAAGTTTGCATAAAAACAGAGATACACATTCGTAACCGTGAGCAACAATTTACAATTTTATCAAGTATATCAGCACTTAAAAAGACACAGAATGGTTTCTTTAAATGGGTAGGCAAAGTTAATTGAGAAATAGAGAGTTTTTGCATACCGTACGTTAGTTACCGTAGGACGTCCGTTAGCTTTTTCTCCCTAGCGTGCGCATGCTCATAGGAAACATTATTACAGATACGCATGCGCAGTTTCCTATGAGCATGCGCACGCTAGGGAGAAAAGCTAACGGACGTCCTACGGTAACTAACGAACGGTATGCAAAAAAACTCTATTAATTAATATTTAACGCTATCACACACCTGCTGAAATTTATTATCAATTAGATTTAATATTCAAAGAATATATAAATTTTTAAAATAAATAATGCTCGTAGCATTTTGAAATAAAATTATAAGCACTAAAAGTGCCAAAAATTTCTTGAAAAGCTGTAACAAAAAGTGTATTAAGTAACAAAAACTAAGCTAATGTAATAAACGCTATTACCTTTTGTACAGATATCACAGATAATAAAAAAATTACATAAATAAAATTTTTGAAATAAAAAAATGAAATATCAATACTATATTTATTTCTTCATTTTGTTGAATATTATTGAATGTCAATTTTTAATTATTAAAAATACTAAATATTATTTTAAATTTTCCGCAAAAGTTGGTGTTTATTTTCCTCGAAATCAGTAAAAGTCTTTAATTGAGCAAATAATAAAGGTGATAGGAAAAAAAATATTTGAAAATTTTTTCGTGGAAGTATTAATTTTTCTGCAATTTGTTTAAAAATGCTGTGTAAAATATACGTAAATACATTCTACCACTACTCATTGTTCTCTAATTTTTATTTTGCGATCATTATTTTGTTCCATTCATTGCAATATTTTCATAACGCTATATATAATCATTACAAAAATACAAATTTTTTACCTTGAAGAAAATTCCCTTTTGTCTATGCAAATCGGAACAAAGGCTTTTCGTTTTACAAATTTCAGAGCATACTTTTACTTTCCACATTCTATATATGAAATTAAATTTAGATCTTAATTCATATATAGTTCGATCTTAATATATATATATATATATATATATATATATATATATATATATATATATATATATATATATATATATATATATATATATATATATATATATATAGTTCGATTCGTCGTCTAGCTTTAGACAAGTGGTTCTTAAGCCTGTTTTGGTTGAGAAGTCTTCCTCAAATTAAAAATTTTTCAGCAACCTATCATAAATTAAATTATTTCCAAAACTCTCCGCTATGGATGGGAAATAATCTGAAAATAACGCTGTATGTAATCTATATTATATTATTATAAGTGTAATAAATTCTGGCACTCGGTCCCACAGGTTTAGGATTCGAGTCCGGCGGTGCTATGGATGTTTGTAGTGGTTCGCAATTCACTTTAAACAGTAGGTTCCAGTCTAATATGGCTGTTGAGCGTTGGGCTGACCACCTTACCTCGTAAAAGAAAAACATCTCTGGTCATGTAATCTGCCAGCAGGCAGACGGCTAAATGATGGCAATGATGATGATGATGATGAAGTACAATAAATTCCTCTTTGAAATATTATGTGGAAATAATCCCGAGAACTTAAAAATTGGAAAAAAGTGATTATATTACTTACAATGTTGATGAAAAAAAACCCACAATATTAATAATAATAATCATCATCAGTGGCGCAACAACGCCATGGTGGGCCAATGCCGTCTACTAACTGGCATATTTTTAGACAGATGCTTTTCTTTTTACGGGTGCGGTTGTCAGCCCGACGCCCAACCCTCTACAGTCATATGAGACCCGGGACCTACAGTTTAAAGTGGATTTCGAACCACTACAAACATCCATGGCATCGCTGGAAAACGAACCCGAAACCTGTGCCACAGAGAGCCAGTCATTCGTCCATTAGGCCCTAACAATATTAATAGCAAACATTAAAAAGGTTAATTCTTAACACGTTAAAATAATATAAAAAGGATGACATTTTGAAATTGAAAAAAAAAAAAAAAATGAAAAAGAAAAAATTTTTCGTTTTCTTTTTTGAAATTTTTTCGTGACGTCACCCCCTCTCCCCCAGTATTTTTGCGATCTTCTTGGGAGTCAAGAAACCCATTTTAAGAACCACCTTTAGACTACAAAAATCTTTTACGAGAAAGATCATACCTAAGAATTTTCTTTTCAAGGTCAAGCGAAAGGTTATCGTCCCACTTTGTCTCCTACAACTTCAATAAAAATGTGGCACGCAAAAAAAAGCTGATCTATCGAAATTGTGTTCCCATTATAAAATAATCAACAGGCTTAGCGTGCATAGATGTCAAACATAAAGAAGAGTAATCATTCTATAATGTACCAGAATTAAAAGAAAAAAAAGGATTGGAATAAGATAAAAAGAAATTAATTGGTATTATTTTCTAACGAGATAAGTGAAGAAATTTCATTAACTTAATTTTTAAAAGACCATTCCATAGAAGTTCATATTATCTATGAACATAAATAATGAGATGCTATAAAGATTAAATTGGCTCATGGTTCACATACAGCAGTATAGAAGTAAATTAGATTTCAATTTAAGGGTCTGTCAGGATTCACTCGGTGATCAGCAATCACCTTGAAAAAAACTAGGAAATTCCCATCATTCACTGTTTATCTAAACGCACTTCAAACGTTCTTTAAACAGGAAACTCCATAATTTTCACATTAATGTTTCGCAAACTTAATGTTTTTTTTCTCTAATGCAGCTGGCAAATGCTTAGACAGTTGTCTTTTATGTCATAAACAAGGGCTGCAACGACATTGCAAACTTAGCACTATCCATGGGATGCGTGTAGCTTGAAGATGAGCTACGGACGCAGATTAACAATACCCCCACAACGCTCTATGAACATATTAGATCGGGACCTACGGTTTAAAGTGCATTCCGAACCACTACAAACACCCATGGGACGCTACACACTACGGGTAGTCCCACACTACGGGATTTGAATCCGATAGCTGTGGTACCGAACGCCAGAGCGCTAGCCATTCGGCCCTGATACATTTATATAACTTAAATATTGAAATTTATACGTTTTCAAACTTAATGTATTGATGACTTTCAAAAAGTTGTACAAAAATTCAATTAGAACACAACTACATCTATTTTCGAAATACCATTTTAGCAATAATTCAAATTATTAGATATTAGTTTTTATTATTTCTTTAAACATAATTCAAGTGGAATAAATTATTAGCCAATGAGTACATTTTATATCTTATATGCATAAGCCAATTTATTATTCACAGTCGCATTTCAGATAATTTTCCGCAAATTTTGATGCTGATCAGTAGTAAATGGAAGCTGTTCGCAACTGTGTTTGCAATTTGTTATATACAACCAGAATACGGCATTTGTTATCCTGCGAAAAAAAGTATTGTAGAAAATTACATATCGCGAATATAACAGGTGGGCTGAAAAGTTCGTACGCTGACACATAGTATTAAATCCATATGATTTTTAGTTAGCCCTAACCTTCAAAAGACACGAGTATAAATTTGACAGCTGTTGCACTATTAGTATGTGAGTTATTGGCATTTTAGGAAAGCAACTTTTTAGTTAGTTTGAAAAAATGGATAAAAAAGAATTTCGTGTGTTAATAAAGCATTGCTTTTTCCCGAAAAAAAATACTATTGAAGCAAGGCTTGGCTTCATGAACATTATTCGGACTTTGCACCAGGAAAATCAACCGTAGAGAAGTGGTTTGCTAAATTTAAACGAGGCGAAATGAGCACCGAGGACGATGCAAGCAGTGGACGCCCCAAAGAGGCTGTTCCCGACGAAAACATCAAAAAAAGTCCACAAAATAATTTCTGATAACCATAAAGTGAAATTGATTGAGGTAGCTGAGACCCTAAAGATATCAAAGGAAAGTGTTGGACATATCGTGAATGAATATTTGGATATGCGAAAGCTCTGTTCAAAGTGGGTGCCGAGCGAGCTCACAATCGACACAAAACAACAACGAATTGATGATTCTAAGCAGTGTTTGGAGCTGTTCAATCGTAATAAACCCGAATTTTTGCGTCGATATGTGACAATGGATGAAACATGGCTCCATTATTTCACACCGGAGTAAAATCGGCAGTCAGCCGAGTGGACTGCACGTGATGAACACTAAAAATGCTATGACTTTACTAAAAATGCTATAACTCCCATACTAATAGTGCAACAGCCGTCAAATTTATACACGTTTCTTTTAAACGTTAAGGCTAACTAAAAATCATATGGATTTAATACTAATAGCGCCATCTATGTGTCAGCCTACGAACGTTTCAGCCCACCTGTTATTCTCCATGTTCCAATATATGCGCATACTCATTTTCATGGATATCGTTTGAACGGTATGTAAGATGAAATGCTGCAGCACCCTCTGGTGGCAAGTAACAATAAAGTGTATAGCGCGAATCTATTTTCCATACTCGAATACATATTTTTACCCATTTTCATAGAGATTGGTTGAATGGTGTAGAAGTTGACATACTGCAACACCACCTGATGCCGACTTACTACAAAGGGGGATAAAAACATTCTCCATGTTTTGCCAAACACACACAAAACATTTCATCAAAATCGGTTCAACCGTTTAGGAGGAGTTCAGTGACAAAACATGTAAAGAAGAATTATATATTATAAAGATTATCAAGAAATGTAACAATTCTTAAAAAAAATATTTAGGAAGATTTCTTTAAAAGGAAATTCATTTTAAAATACCAAATGCTTGTTTTGAAGTCATTAATATTAAATGAGATCTAATGCAACAAAAACATAATATGCACAGTATTTTGAAATGAAAATTGCACGCACTGTAAATGCAAAGAATCTTAAAAAACAATTTATTACAAAAGTTTATAAATACCAACGTTAAACCTTTCATTAAATTCTATATTCTCCTTTAAATTAAGACTACACATACTAACAGCGCTTTTTTATAATATAGGATAAATTTAATAATATAACTATGATTATTTGTGCACATCATTAGATAAGCACCATTTTTTTTGCATAATTAATAACAAAAGTCATTAAAGTATAGGTTTTTGCAATTCTAATTTTTAATTGTCTTCAGATAGAACAGTAATAGACAAAAAATGACTTTTTTTAAATCTCCATGGAAATATTAGTTTTTTTTTACAGTCAGTAATTAATCCAATTTTTTTTTGTTATTTTCCCAGTAGATAATATTTTTTTATTTCAGTGTTTTTAATGAGTTGATTAGCTTAATGACTTATGGTATTTTTTAGATCTTAATACCGGGATACCGAATTCTTCTGAATGTGGATAGGTTTGTGGGTAAACAATTTTAAGAAAGTTTACTATAAACTTGAACTTATTTGAATTGGTTACTTTCTTTCTAGAAATTCACAGATAAGAATAAATATTTCCCAGATAAGAATTCTAAATTTCTAGTAAATACCGAACAAACGGTATTTAAACTTCTGTGAATACTGGTATTACAAAATTGTACAAAGGGCTCAAAATACCGGTATTGCAATCTCTAGTTACGCTATTATTACCACCCCTAGTTTCTCTGAAACCTTCTATGAAGCATTATTGCTATAAGGCATCTTTTATGTAAAGAAAGAAGAGAACAAGTAATATAAAAAAAAAAATTTTTAAAGTCAATTCCTACTTTTTCACTCTATTGCAGAAAGTCCTTTATAAATAATTTTCATGCATTTTTAAGTTTATCTGGCGTCATCTATTGGTAGATACAGGCAACTTAAATCTAAAAAAAAAAAAAATTAATTACTGAATTAATATTTGAAAAAACTGTATTAACATCCAGTGTTATCCACTACAAGTTCAAAAAAATGTATTTGAATTTGAGTGGATGAATAAAAAGTGTTTTATGAACGATTGAAAATTTGAACAAGATATATATAGACAGAGTGTCAGCTAATAGAAGGAATTGAAAAAAAAAAAAGCAACCAGGAAGGTTATGTTTGTAATGAAAGCTCTCTTTGAATGGAAAAACCAACAAAATAAAAATAACTATATTTTTATAACTGGGCATATATTTGTCTGGAATACCACAGGGCTGTCCCAGAAATCTTTTAGGTGCACCAGTGTGAACTGATGTAGTCTTTGAGAACATAAATTGCACGCTTTTACTATTTGCTAGATAATTACTAAAAATTAACAATATTTTATATGCGGTTAGAGACAAATATCTTCAACACAAGCCAAGTAAGTAAAACGATGGATAACCTCTATTTTAGAATAAAGTTCTCAATTAATCGATGGATACC
>BPLR01013020.1:0-47500 GCA_021605095.1 Caerostris extrusa | reverse complement strand
TTGGGACCTGAATGGCCGAGTGTCACAGCGCTCCGGTGCCATAGGTTTCGCCCAGAATCGGCGGTGCCATGGATATTTGTAGTGTTCGGAATCCACTTTAAGCCGTAGGTCCGGTCTCCTATGACTGTAAGAGCGTCACGGAACCAAAGTCAGACTTCTACCTACGGGCGCTCCATCACAACAGAAGCTGCTTCATTCCCCTTCAATCATGAGTACGTATGGGCTCGTGGGCTTGGCCAGCCAAGTGGGATAAGAAACAACAAACAACAACACAACATATTTCTTAGACTGAACTCAGTTTGCTTTTACTATAAAATAAAATAAGTTAAAAAAATCATATATTTTTAAATAAATTAAAATATTCATAATTTA
This sequence comes from Caerostris extrusa, assembly GCA_021605095.1. Taxonomy (NCBI): domain Eukaryota; kingdom Metazoa; phylum Arthropoda; class Arachnida; order Araneae; family Araneidae; genus Caerostris; species Caerostris extrusa. The sequence continues at coordinate 47,128 of BPLR01013020.1, read as the reverse complement.
CTTAATATATTACGCGAACATATGAAAAGATAAATGGCAGATGTTATATTGCGATAGCTTATAACATTTTATTTTTAGACACAAAATAATGCACACATAAATCAAATTGTTTTACTATACAGACACGTGAATTTAGCACAAAAAGAGTTATATGTTTTATATGATTTATTATGCATTGAAGTTTTTAAAGAATCTCAATTTCGTGATTTTATATCTTGAGCAAGAATACGCATTAATTAATAACTAAGAATACCTCCTTAAACCACGCGCATCTTAATAGCACACCTGAACGAGGTGCAATTTTCTGCTTTTCTGAAATGTATCTCACTTAAGATGAATGGATTCATCCGCTCAACTTGGAGATAAATAGTGTTTTTGAACTTATTGCGAAACAAGTGAATTAGATGGCGTTCCATAAAGAATTTCAAAGTAATTGCTTGTTAAGCGTTACTTTATTTTCCGCTAAAATTAACTGTGCATTGTCCTTACAATAGTAGTTTTATAAATTGCATTTGGATTATTTAATACAGAAATGATTTAAGTAGATAAAAAATTACTGTTATACCGATAATGTAAAAATTAGATTTATCATTTTATCGATAATTATCAGTTATATTATAAAAATTGTAACAAATTTTCTGTAAGAGGATTTTTTTGTTAAATTCCCTAGATTTTCTGTTTTCCTTTGAGATAGAGAAAATCACTTTTTTGTAATATGAGGGACTAGCGTTGCGGCTCTCAGTGGCACAGGCCTTGGCTCGAGTCCTGGATGTACCATCTATGTGTGTGCAGCCATTTGAATCAACTTTAAAAGTTAAGTCTTGGCCTATTATAACAATTGGGAATAGGGTTGACGAACCTACCACACTAAAGGAAGAACTTATATTTCAGTTTATGCCACTATGGGTTGTTGAGTTATTGAAGATGTTAAATTTAAGATGTATATATGTCAATGCTTTCAGAATTTGACGATACGCTTAAGTTAGCTGACTGCCTGGTGTTACTACACCCATTGCGGCCCAACAAAAACCCTCTAAATAATGGCAGATTTCGAGACAGTAGAAGTTGACTTTTTACTGGAAAGAGTTACTAGCCCTACGCTCAACAGTTTTATTAGACCGGGACTTACTTACAAGATTCGGGGTTCCGAACCACTACAAGCCTTCATGATACTGCCGGGACTAGCACCCAAAATCTGTAGCGCCTGGTTTTCTTTTATATTACACTAAAAATGTGGCGAAATTACCCTTAATAGTTCTCATAGACAGCAATGTCATCCTTCCATTGCCAAGGGATGTGTTGTTTGTTACACATAATTAAAGAGCAGGTTTGCTTTAAATTTTTCACTTTAAGGTCATTTTTTGCACAAATTGTTCTAATTAGAACCAGGACCTTCAGTGTAACGCTGAATCTGACCACTATGATTCAAACAGCCAAAACCATGATTCGAACCTACTGTGCTTTCGCCAGTTGTCCATTAGGTCGTCTGTAGAAAATGAGACCCAATACAAATTACATAATTACAAAAACACGGAAAATTAGAACATAGAATTTTCACCATAAAATTTTCCTAATTCTATAATTATTTCCTTAATTTAATTATGTCTATGTATTAAAATTATGATTAATACAGATATAAAAACAAATGTAGAAAATTTGTAAATGACTACTGTTAATAAAGACAGAATTCATGTATAATTTTTTTTAAATGTGAACAAAAGTCATGCATAATCTCATTAATATGAAAAAGTACTGTATAGTATTGATGAAGATCTGTTATGTATGCTCTTACCAATATTGACAAAAGATAGACAAAAAACTGACAAAAATATAACACCTTGAAGCTAATACTCTCTCTTCACATTCACATACTCCATAAATTAATATAGTAAAATAATAACAAAGTTTCTAAAAAATAATGGTGTTTAAAAATCTTTTAGTAACCAAACCGAATCTTTCCTAAAGAATATTTGAATTTAATTCGGAAATTTTTACCAATCTGCCATAATTTTTTTTCCTTTTTCAACAATATTTAAATAAAAATCTCAAAAAAATTTAATTTTAAACATAATTCCAGCCACTTGATAAGTAGATTAGCACTTTCCAAGTATTATTGATTTTTTTTCCATCTCAGTCTTTTTATTTTTTTTTTTTTTTTTATAAATGAAAGGGAAACTCCATTTAATGAAACAACTGCAAGATACAAATTAAATACTTTAAAGCAATCAGCATAATTACTGAAAGATTTTTCTTGTAAAAACCTTGTTAATTTTTAACGAAGAGTTTAATCATAGCCAGAGGTTACCTGTTGGGAGTTTTGCAAATCCAATTCCTCTGATATTGGGATATTAATGGGTTTTTAAAAACCCAACTGATAATCTAATTTATTATTTCGTATTTTAATTCACCTTTTTTTTTGTCCACTTTATTCAAATTACACTTTGACTTTTATTTTAGTGTTAATGAATTAAAAAGTGAAGTATTTAAATTAAGTAGAATGAATAAAAAATGTTTTATGCTTTTAGTGGAAATATTCATTTGTGAAAACAATTTGGAAAATATTTTTACTTCAGTTAAATGAATACATATGAAAAGGTAAATCTCTAAGCACATATTTACTGCTAAGTAAAAATGCATAATTTTCAAACGAATGTTTTAAATGTCTATAAAAAGATTCATTTTTAGATACCTAATATTTACATAAAAACACATATAAATGATTATAAATTCAATTTTTCCTAATTTATGTTTACTAAAAAATAAATAATAATAATATTACTTTTCTGTGCAAGTAGGCTTTGATCGTCTACCGTATCAGCATTTGCAATGTGCAGGTTGGACCACCAGATTGTAAGTATGGACTGTGGTTGGATCGAAATACTAGAAGGGATAAGGGATTATTTTTTGATACTTGTAGCACAGGGTTAAAAAACCACATTATTATTTACACATGCACAAACAGATAATTAGGGATTCATGAAAGAATCAATTTCTAACCAGAAAATCCGACATTTGGCTAAACGCAGAATGCGCGAAATACACTTTCTCTCCCTGGGGAGAGTCTTCTTGCCTTTTGGTTTTCCCTGGCATTCTCTTATGTTACACTAAAATCTCGAAAGTTACCTTAAAATTTCTCCCAGAAGGCAATGACATCCTTTCATTGCAGTGGGTGTGCTGTTCTTTTCAACATAACTGAAGTACAGGTTTTTTTTTTTTTTTTTTTTTTTGCCACTCAAAGATAATTTTTTTGCATACATTGGAGTTATTAGACCGGAATTTGCAGTTTAAGGGGATTTCAACCATTCACAAACATCCAATACACCTCAAGTATTCGACTCTGAAGCCCGTGGTACCAAAGACCAGATCACTTGCTATTGACGATCAGGGTCCACAAGGAGATCCATAATTAAATATCAAATTGCAATAAGACACATAATTAAAGCCAGGAATCTTTACCATAGAAGCTCATAATTTTATAATTATTTCCAGAATTCACTCTTTTTCTGTATTAAAATTGTGAATAAAACTATTATAAAAACAAATGCAGGAAAAATTGTGTTGACTATTCTTTTAATACCATAGAATTCATGTATAATAATTTTTTTTTTTGTTCTAATGCAGCTGACAAACACTAAGACAGCTTGGTCTTGGATGCCTTAAGGCAAGGCGCTGCACAGACGTTACTCACTTTGCATGACCCAGGGGGCGCGTGTAACTTGAAGATAAGCCATGGACGAGGAGTAACAATGCCCCCAAAGCTCTACGATCCTATTAAGACTGGGACCTACAGTTTAAAGTGGATTCCGAACCACTACAAACATCCATGGCAACGCCGGGATTCGAACCCGATACCTGTGGTGCGAGCGCCAGAGCGCTAGCCATTCGAACCCGATACCTTGTATAATATAGCCACTATTCAAGCCCTCATGTATAATATTATAAAAGAATAAATACACTGTAATTAATGTACATATGTTATGTATACTCTTATCAATATTGACAAAAGACAGATAAAAAAGACTCAGGGAAAAAAAGATATAATTCACGAAGCTAACACATTCTCTTTAACTCTATTATCTTGCAGCTTAATTGCAGCAAGGATATTTTAAATAAAGAAATTCACAATCTCATATCTCGTAATTTAATTTAGTCCAGCTAAAAAAATAATGTTTAAAAATATTTAGTCACCAAATATTCAGAATCTTTCCTGAAGTATATTTGAATTTAATTCGGGGATTTTTACCTGTTCCATTTCTTCCATAATTTTTCCTTTTTCATCAATATTCAAATAAAAATCTAAAAAAAATTTATTTTAAACATAATCCTAGCCACTTGATAAGTAAATTAGCACTTTCCAAGTATTATTGAATTTTTTTTTTTTCATCTCAGTTTTCTTTTTTTAATAAATGAAAGGAAACTCCATTTAATGAAACAACTGCAAGATAAAAATTAAATACTTTAAAGCAATCAGCATAATTACTGAAAGATTTTTTTTTGGAAAACCTTGTTAATTTTTAACGAAGAGTTTAATCATAGCCAGAGGATGCCTGTTGGGAGTTTTGCAAATCCAATTCCTCTGATTTTGGGAAATAACCTGGTTTTTAAAAACCCAAATGTTAATCTAATTTATTATTTCATATTTTAATTCACCTTTTTTTTTATTCCACTTTATTCAAATTACACTTTGACTTTTATTTTAGTGTTAATGAATTACAGAGTGAAGTATTTAAATTAAGTAGAATCAGTAAAAAATTTAAGCTTTAAATGGAATTACCATTCATCATACTTCGATTATTATTTTTCTTTAATTTATTAAATTTAATTAAACATTGTGTAACCTTAATTATGTCTGTGTCGTGTGTGTGTGTGTAAATAAAGCTGTGAGTTCTCCAATTTTTGCTTCAAGTATCTGAATTTCACCATACCAGTTACAATCTGGTGGGCCAATCAGCACACTACAACACAACGATGGCAAAAACGCGCAAAAGTCAATGGAGAAAAATGAGTTAAATAAATATTTTATCCTCGTTAATGAGTAATTCATTAGCATAACTCACAAGTTCTCATTTATCTAAACATTGTGCAGCAATACATTTAATAAAAAAAATAATGGTAATTAAAATTTAAAGCCATTGATAAGATAAAATCCATAAGATAAAAATATTGTAATAAATCATTTTCTATATGTCCTCGCTTTTGGTATGTTATTAAGCTATGTTCGTTGCAATAAGTGTAGATTATAACATATGCTACAAAAAACACCATTCTACATAAAAAAAAAAGCCACCACCTATTCCAAGTTAATGAAATATATACATCCATTAGTTAAGTGATTTGACGCTCACCGATATGCCTAATAAATATGTTTCTGAAATACGTGCATTGTACAACCTGATCATTATAATAGAATTACTACACCCTATACCAAGTGGGGTATGTCAAACGATTTCTCACTGGCACGTGCTTCACAGTCAACCCTTCCGTCCAAGAACCAAACTGCACTTAGTTCGATTTCTAGCTAATTGAATAAAAGAACCATTACCTCCAAATAAAAAGCACGCGGAAATGTAACATAGGAAAAAAAACAATCCTTCGTGACATTTGGCATTGATGTGGACGAACATAGTGAAATACATCAATAATTGATGTTGATGTTGAAGTGCATCCCATATTACAACTGCATTAGCCCATCAGAAATACAAATGGTCTTAGACATATTTCATATTCATTTGGGGACATGAAAAACTGCTTTTGGTTACAAATGCTTTTGGATCATTTGCTGTTGTTAAAGGACAAATGACTTTTCATTTTATGGTACAAGAAATTCGGTATTAATTCGATTCTGGTTCCTTTTTTATGTTACATTTAGAATGTTTTTTATGTCTGTTAGAATTTCTCAGAAAGACAAAATTAGCATGAAAAATACATGGAAAGTTACGTAATTTTAAAACAAGATGTATAAAAAAAAAATATTTTGTATATTATTTTCACATATTCTCTTTTTTATACTAAGATTTTACAATAGTATGATTCTGAATTTTTTTTAATTTCAAAATTAGTTTGAAATACAATTATTGGAAAAAAATCAATTTCATTTATAAGTGTTGTTTTTCTTATCCAACTTTGTCGACCGCAAACTTTGAAATCGGGCATAATAAAGGGTAAAAAATGCAGCTTCATTTTGTTCGTGGCCTTTTGGCACAAACACAAAGGGCACCCAAACAGCGAATTCTAACTTTACCCCACCAGGTGTTACTCACCGAGAATTCACAGCTTTATTTACACAGGCACATGCAGTTATACATACAAACAATATTTATCACTTTTAAAGTGACATAATTATAGATTCGTGGATGAAATACACTTCTAAGCCAAAAATATGAAACTGGTGTGCACAAAATATACTTTCTCTACTGATGAGAGTCTGTAGGTCAACTAATACGCAGGGTTCCATTAAATGTATTTGCTCTCGGGACGAGAATCTATAAACTAAAAGTTTCTCAGCATTCGCAGGTTGCGTTATACTTCCTCTCGGGTGAAAGTCTTGAGATCTACTGACCATTTTTTCTCAATGCCACAGGGGAGCGATCTTGCAGTATTTAGGAGGAAGTACGATTATATTTGTAAAAGCAAATAAAAAGCAAAAAAAAAAAAAATCCCGCCGAAATTATTTTTAGATTTTATTAAATATTTTTAATTTATTATCATTTTCAAAGCAATATGAATTTTATACCGCTTGATAAAATTGAATATCTAGTTTCATTTCTGACTTTATGTATTTAAAGTACCTGAAAAGAATTAATACTTTATTTTCTCCATATAATTTATAAAAGAAAAATACAGAAAAATTATAAAGAACAAAGAGAATAAAGAACGTATTTTTTATTAATTAAATTCACTTTTATAAATAATACAAAAATAACTTCAAATGCTTAGGCGAGATTTTAATGACATTTATCAATATTTTCTGCTTATTATTAATTGGTTTCAATAATTATGTTTCAACAATATTTAAACAGCAAATGGAATTCTGTTTAAATTCAGTGGGATTTTTAAATTACTGATCTCGTTTTGATCACAATCCGTTCTTTGTGTTAGTACAAAATAAATTGATTTAATACTAATAAGTTACACAGATATTCGAATAAAAAAAAAAGATATTTACACATAATTATCTACACACACACATATATATATATATATACATATTTATAAATTTTATATTATATATAATATAATTTACATTTAATATGCATTGCTTAAATAAATAAAGGTTTGATATTTTTATTTATTTTTAACTTCCATCAGTGGGTTGCATATGTTATCCATAGTATGTAAAACTCACCGATTGGCGTTTAGTTTTAGACATTGAATTAAAAGAGGACTTTTAGAGGTGATTATTTGGGTGTTTTTTTTATGGCAAAATTGAAGAAACTCCCTTCTCACCTCAATATTAAATTTCAATCTGATTAAATGTAAATTTCTTTTGAGAAAAAAATATATATATATAAATAATAATTAAATATAATATTTTTAATATTATATTTAATATGCACTGCTTAAATAGTTGTTTTATGTATATTTTATCCATAGTATGAAAAGCTCATCGTCGATTGATTATTTGAAGATATTGAGTTCCCACAGAACTTTTAGGTGTTATTTGTCACTTTTTTTTATGATAAAACTGACAAATAACACTTCCCTTCCCAAATCTCACAAAGCTTTATACCATCAATCTTAAATACTAAAGTATATGTAACCTGATGGCTGAGTGACTAGTGCTCGATGCCACAGATTTCAGGTTCAAGTCCCGATTGTGACATGAATGCATTTAGTGGTTGGGAATTCACTTTAAACCGTTGGTTTTGGTCTGATATGACTGCAGAATAATAAATCAGGCATTTGGACGTAGTGCTATCAAATCTACCTAGCATATTGGGAGATATTGTTTTAAACATCATCCAGTTGTGAAAGCATCGACTTACATATATCGGATTCAAAGTTGACATTTACAAACTCTTCTTCTTCTCTAATGGCGCAAAACCCCATGGTGACATAAACCTAAGCATAATATGTTTTCTTTTTACAGGATGGAGTTGTTAGCCCTACGACCAAAAAATCATATTACACAGAGACCTACGGTTTAAAGTGGATTCTAAAAAATTATGGAAACACTACAAACATCCGTTGCACCACTGGAACTCCAGACTGAAACCTGTAACACATAAGAGCTATTACATTCGGCTTTTACAGCTATTACATTTAGCTATACATTCGGCCTTCATCCTAAGGAAAAACAGAAGTTCCAGTGCAATTTTATAATAATATAACTGGGTTATCGTAGGAAAATGCTCATAAATCATGCGTATTTTATCATTAGCATGCGTATAGGGAGAAAAGCTAACGGACGTCCTACGGGTATTTATCTACATCAAAAACTATTTCTAAAATGATAAATCTGATTTTTATCATTATCAATATAGCTGTAATCTACTCAAACTATTTCTGAATCGAATAATCCAAATACAATGAACATCTGTTTTAAGGCCAATGTGCAGTTAATTTTAGCGAAAAATAAAGTAACGCTTAACAAGTAATTACTTTTGAAATTCCAGATTGCGTGAGCGAACGCCATCTGATTAACTTGTTTCGCAATAAGTTCAAAATTACTAATTATCTCAACTTGAGTGGATAAATCCATTCATCTTGAGTGAGATATATTTATGAAAAGTAGAAAATTGCACCTCGTTCAGGTGTGCTGTTACGCTGTGCGTGATTTAAGGAGGTATTCTTAGTTATTAATTAATGCATATATTATTGCTCAAGAAATAAAATTACGAAAATGAGATTTTTAAAAACTTCTATGCATAATAAATCATACAAATCATATAAAGGTTTGGTGTAATGGTGCGTGTCTGTGTGTTTAACAAATTTGATTTATATAAGTTATTTTTATGTTTAAAAATAAAATGTTATAATCAATCGCGATATATCATCTGCCATTTATCTTTTTTTCACTGATTCACGTAATTTATCAAATAAATTATTAATATTTTAATTTTTTTGTAATATATCTGAAATGTTTTAAACTCATTTTATTTTTAAAATCAAACTTGAGTTCAATGTGAGAAATATTTTATGAATATTTACTACATAACTACGTCAATTTTGAATTTGCATATATCATCATCGTTAATGATAATTCTTCATCATTAGCATACATTACAAATTCTCATTTGTCTATAAAATATACAATAATTCATTTAAGTAATAGCTGATATTAATTGAAATGTAAAGCCCTGCTTTGCGTACATTAATCAGCTATGTCCGTTGGAATAAGTGTAGATTATAACATATACTACGAAAAATACATTTAACATTAAAAAAAAGCTCACCACATATTCCAAGTTAATGAAATATCTATATCCATTAGTTAAGTGATTTGACACTCACCGATATGCCTAATATATATGTTTCATGAAATACGTGCGTAGTGCAACCTGATCATTACAATGGAATTCATACACCGTATACCAAGTGGGAAGGTCAAACGATTTCTCTCCGGCACGTGATTCTCAGTCAACCCTTCCCTACAAGAATCGAACTGCACTCAGTCAGTTCGATTTTCAGCTAATTGAATAAAAAGAACCATTACCTCAAATGAAAAGCACGCAGAAATATAGCATAGGAAAAAAAACCTTTTTCGTGACATTTTGCATTGATGTGGGGGAACATGGGGGAAATACATCAATAATTGATGTTGATGTTGAAGTACATCCCATATTGCAACTGCATTAGCCCATCAGAAATACAAATGGTCTTGGACATACTTTATGTCCATTTCAGGACATGAAAAACTGTTTTTGGTTACAAATGCTTTTGGTTCATTTGCTATTGTTAAAGGACAAATGACTTTTCATTTTATGGTACGAGCAATTCGGTATTAATGCAATTGTGCCCCTTTTTATGTTACATTTGAAAAAGCTCTTTTTAGAATATCCGAGAGAAAGCAAAATTAACATGAAAAATACATTTTTCAAGTTACTCAAACTAAAAGACGACGGATACAAGTTTATTTCGGAATTACAATAGTTGAAAAATCTTAATGTCGTTTATAAATTTTGTTTTTCTTATCACACTCCGTTACAATTGGCTGGATCGTTCTGGTCAATGGCATTATGAGAGTAATCCAAATTCATCAAAGCGTTTTGAGACGGTGAAATGTATCATGGGTGATATGGAAAAGCACGTTGAATACCGTATAATGATGCAGTTTTAACATTTCGGGTCTGTACCATAATTAATTGATTTTACATGGCATTTATGCACATTGTCCTTCCAGTACATTTACTCCACGGTGAGTCTCATAAAGCAAACATTGCTTCAGAACCTCTGTAGAGTTGACCGTACGATGTTGCTGAATTATCCAACTTCAAGCATCTCATCTGTAGAGCGTTGGTTTGTTCTTCTGTCGTCGACTCATTGCCAAAGTCATTTAAATGTCGTAAACTGATAATTGAATGTCTCATTATAACTGCAAGTCGACAAAAAGTGAAATAAAAACTATCGCCAATGATTAATTGCCAACATTTTTTTTTTTTTTCCCTCTGCTGATTGTGCAGTAGGAACTTGTTCAGTGTTCTATTCTAACATTAAGCATTGTAATGAATTATATTTACCTGTTTTTTAACATTTGTGTTTAAGAATACCGGACATTTTATCTTTTCCATTATAGACGCGAGACATGAAGTTTAACTTTCAAACGTAGTAATATTTACAAATACTCACTCTTTATTAACTATAAAATATAAAACTATAAGCATTGTTTTTGGGAGTAGAATTTAGAGTTTTGAGTTTCCTTGATCACTTTATCGTGTGATTGATTCTTTTTCTTTTCTTTGACCACTTTCAATGTTTTTCATTGGTTTATTTTTTTTTTTTTATATTTCTTTTACGAGCTATTGTTATTGTTTAATTTAAATATTTTCCATGGTCTATTTTATTTACTAACTTTTTTTTTATCAGCGTTTTCTTTTCCACATACTTTTTTTTTTCAATTCCTTCTATTAGCTCACACTCTCCCTATATATATTTTTTCAAATTTTCAATCGTTCATAAAATACTTTTTATTCATCCACTCAAGTTCAAATATATTTTTCAGCTTGCAGTGGATGGCATTTGATGTTAATACAGTTTTCTAAATATTAATTTAGTAATTAAATTTAATTAATTAATTATAGTTTATTTTAGATTTAAGTTGCATGTATCTACCAATAGATGGCGCTATATAAACTTAAAAGATGAATGAAGATTATTTATAAAGAACTTTTTGCAATATGGTGAAAAAAAAGTAGAATTGCTTTAAAATTTTTTTTATATATATTACTTGTTCTTGATGAATATAAAAGCACATATGTAAAAAACCAAATATTTTTGAATTGTGTATGGACGAAACTGTTTTTTTAATTAATTAGCGAAATCCAAGGAATTATAGTTTTCATATATATTATATATATGGTGTCCTTTAATATTATAATTCATAATATATATCTTATGCTGAACTAAGTTTGCTTTTAAAAAATTAAATATCTTTAAAAAATTCATATATAACTCACTAAATTAATATAATTTCTTAAATTAAATTATTTAAATAACTTCCATACATTATATATATATATATAATAAATTATAAACCAGTGTAGAAAAGTTAAATAACACATGATATATTGCGATAGTTTATAAAGTTTTATTTTTATTTTTAATGAAATAATTTTAATAATGCATATAAATCAAATTGTTAACTATACAGACACGTGCATTTAGGCACAAAAAGTTATATTGTTTTGATTTATTATGCATAGAAGTTTTTAAAGAATCTCAATTTCGTGATTTTATATCTTGAGCAAGAATATGTATTAATTAATAACTAAGAATATTTCCTAAATCACGCACAGCGTAACAGTACACCTGAACAAGGTGCAATTTTCTACTTTCCTTGAATCTATCTCACAAGATGAATGGATTCATCCACTCAGTTGAGATAATTAGTATTTTTGAAGTTATTGCGAAACAATTTCAAAAGTAATTACTTCTTAAACGCTATTTTATTTTCCGCTAAAATTAACTGCACATTGGCCTTACAGCAGAAGTTCTGTAAATTGCATTTGGATTATTTAATACAGAAATGATTTAAGTAGATAAAATATTACAACTATATCGAGAGTGATAGAACTAGATTTATCATTTTATCGATAATTATGAATTATATTATAAAAATTGTAACAGATTTTCTTTAAGATCATTTCTCTTAAGAATTCCCTGGAACTTCTGTTTTCCTTTGAGGTAGGGAAAAATCACATTACTAATACTGAATGAAGTCTACATTATGTATTTAAAATCGTTTTATATACAATAACAATTATTTATATAAAAATTTAAAATTAAAAATCTCCTTGAAAATGAAGATCTTTGAATATTATATTATATAATTGTAATAGAGGGCCTGTGGCTCTCACGCTCGGTTTCATGTAAGAGTCCCGGAGGTGCCATGGATGTTTGTAGTGGTTCGGAATCCATTTTAAACCGTAGGTTCCGGTCTAACAAGAACGTAGAACGTTGCATTTATCAATTTCAGGGATATTGTTACTCCGCGTCCGTAGCTTATCTTCAAGCAACACCCACTTCCTGGCTAGTGCTAAGTTAGGAACGTCGGCGCAGCGCTTATTCAAAGCCTTAAGGCATCAAAAGACAACTACACCTGAAAAGAGGTGCAATTTTCTTCTTTTCTTAAATATATCTCACTCAAGATGAATGGATTCATCCACTCAAGTTGAGGTAATTAGTAATTTTGAACTTATTGCGAAACAAGTGAATTAGATGGCGTTCGCACACGCAACAAAGAATTTCAAAAGTAATTACTTCTTAAGCGTTACTTTATTTTTCGCTAAAATTAACTGCACATTGGCCTTTACAGCCGGAGTTCTTTATATTGCATTTGGATTATTAAGCTCAGAAATAGTTGAAGTACATATAATGTTACAGTTATATCGATAATGATAACATTAGATTATTCATTTTATCGATAGCACAGTTATCTTATATTATAAAATTGCAGCAGATTTTCTGTAAGATGATTTTTTCTTAAGAATCCTTAGAAATTTTTTGTCCTTTTGAGATAAGGAAAATTACTTTCGTTATACTAACTGAAGCTTCTATTAAATATTTAAAACCGTTTAATTTTTATACAGTAACAACTATCCATACAAAACTTCAAAATAAAACAAGCTTCTCGTATCTTATAATATAAAATTGTAACAGATATTTCTGTAAGATGATTTTTGATTAAGAATTCCCTGGAATGTCTGTTTTCCCTTTGAGGTAGGGAAAAATCAATTTCATATTACTGAATGATACTCAAGTGAACAGTGCTGCGTCTCTCAGGTACAGGCCTCGGGTTCGAGACATAACTGTTCCATAGATCTGTGTAGCGGTTTGGAAATCACTTTTAACAGTAGGCCCCGGCTTATTATGCTTGCTGGGCGTAGGGTTGACTAATACCGATCGGTGAGTTATCTATGTCATAAATAAAATATACAACCTACTGATGTATATTAAAAATAATTAAGCATTTCAAATTCTTTATTTAAGCAGCGTGCATGATTAATATAATACTATATTATATTTAATTCAACAATATACATATAAATTTTCTCAAAAATGCTATACATTTAATAACGATAGGAATGTGTAGAAATTTATTTATGTGTAAATAACTTTTATTTTATTCGAATAAAGAAACTGTGTAACTTCAAAGTATTAAATCAATTTATTTTGTAGTAACAAAACACCATCATTAGTTTAAAACTCCTACTTTTATTTAAACAGAATGTCATTTGTTGTTAAAAATATTGTTGTAATAGAATCATTGAAACCAAAGTAGTAATAAGTAAAAAAATCTTGATAAGTCTCATTAAAAACTTAGTGATAGATTTGAGGGTTGTTGTCGTATCCCTCATGGGAGAGGGGTGCAGCTTCTGTTCTGATGGAGCACCAGTAGGTAGAAGTCTGACTTCTGCTCCGTGACGTTCTTACAGTCATAGGAGACAGGGACCATACGGATTAAAGTGGATTCCGAACCACTACAAACATCCATAGCACTGTAGGGATTCGAACCCCGAAACCTGTGACACCGAGGGCCAGAGCGCTAGACACTCGACCATTCATGCCCCAGATTTGAAGGTTCTTTTTTACTATTTATAACAGTGAATATAAATGTTTTTCATAAAGAATTAATTCGATTCTGATATGTAAACATATAAATTCACAAATGGGACTATATATTTAGTTTTAACGATCTGGATAAAATTCATATTGCTGTCGACAAAGTGGGATATGAAAAAAAACAACACTTATAAAAGAAATTGATATTTTAGAACAATTATAAATGAAACAAATGATGAAGTTAGGAAAAAAACATTTTTAATGAATGTGTAAAGTCGTACAAGTGTAAAAAGTTAGTATAAAAAGTAGAGAATGCAAAAATACTATACAAAGATTATTTTTTAAACGAAAAATTTAACTTGCGTCCATCTTTTTTCAAATGAGTAGCTTTCCATGTAATTTCACCATTCTCAAGTATTCTAACACACAGTTTTTCCAAATGTAACATAGACATAAATCGAATTGATACCGAATTGCTTGTACCACAAAATGAAAAGTCATTTGTCCTTTAACAATAGCGAATAATCCAAAAACATTTGTAACCAAAAGCAGTTTTTCATGTCCTCAAATTGATATGAAATACGTCCAAGACCATTTGTATTTCCAATGGGCTAATGCAGTTTCAATATGGGATGCACTTCAACATCAACATCAATTATTGATGTATTTCACCATGTCCCCCTCACATCAATGCAAAATATCACGAAATTTTTTTTTTATTTCTATGTAACATTTCCGATTTTTATTTGAGGTAATGATTCTTTTAATCAATTAGCTAAAAATCGAATTGACTAAGTGCAGTTCGGTTCTGGGACGGAAGGGTTGACTGAGAATCAAGTGCCACAGAGAAATCGTTTGACCTTCCCACTTGGTATTTGGTGTATTAATTCTATTGTAATGATTCGGTTGTACTGCGCACGTATTTCAGAAACATATATATTAAGCATGTCGGTGAGCGTCAAATCACTTAACTAATGGATGTAGATAGTTCATTAACTTGGACTATGTGGTGGGTTTTTTTATGTAGAATGGTGTTTTTTGTAGTATATGTTATAATCTACATTTATTGCAACGAACATAGCTTATTAATATACCCAAAACGAGGACAATTAATAAATGATGTATTACAGTGTTTTTATCCTATGAATTTAATATTTCCAAGGGCTTTACATTTTAATTGCCATCACTTATTACTTAAATGATATTTTTTTGTAATTTTTATATAATTGAGAATTTATAAGTTATGCTAATGATAAAGAACTACTCATTAAGGTTGGTGAAATATCTATTTAACTCATTTTTTTCCATGGGCAGAATTTTATGTTGTGTTGTTGTGTGCAGGTTGGGCAACTAAATTGTAATTGGGTGTTGTGTGGAGATATTTTTTTGACCAAATTGGTAAACTTACAGCTTTATTTACACATATGAAAACGCCACGCACATGTGATTAGAGAAATACAACATTTAAAGACATATAATTATAGATTCGGGGTAGGACACCAGTTTTAAGCTAAAAATTCGAAATTAATCTACGTGCAGGGTGCGCGAAGTATACTTCTTCGGGTGAGAGTCTGTAAGACAACTATCAATTTCACTTGAACGCCACAGGGTTGTGGTCTTGCAACATGTAGGTGGAAGCATGGTTTCAGAATGTGATTCGTTTAATGAACAAAAAGTATATAATCACTTATAGCATGATCTTTAATTTTCCATAATTTTCACTATAATTCAATTTCAGCTATTAGAATTAATTAAGTAGTTCAAATGGTAAATTAGAAATGTTTTAGTATTAAAAAAGCAAATAAATGCCTAAAATTAAAATGAACATTTCTATTAAAATTATTACGATTGAATATTACACAGAGATTCATTTGCCCTTACTAAAGAGTTTTATTTATACTTAAGACAATCTAAAATAATAATAATACTTTAATTCAAGAGATGCCAATTGCGTTTCAGAAACGTTTTTATACTCTATTAATAAACATTGTTAGCAATACAAAATTAATATATAAAATATTAAAAATATTTTATTGAAATTGATTAATGACACATTCACCCGAAATGTTTTCCAATCACGATATTGTTTGAACAATAAAAGAAAACAGTGACATGTTTGAAACTTGTTCCTTATATCACAACCCAGAAGAGTTAAATTTTTGAAAATTTTTTTTTAGCTATTGGGCTGTCTCACATAATATATATATATATATATATATATATTATTATCGTGTATTTTGTTTTAAGAATATTTTTCAAAATCCCAAACTTTATTTTCAGAACAGTTTGTGTTGATGTTGAAGATGAATATGAGTTATGGAAGACATGTAGGATATATAGGATTTTTTCCAATTCTTTACCTCTCTTAGAAAAAAATATTCACAACTTGTGGATTAATGACAATGTGCGCCGCTGGTTAGCATTAATGCTGAAATTCCATCCTCTGACGGATTCGTTGTAGACAGTGTTTCAAAAAGCGAGAAGATTCGATAGCATCTGGGATATTCAGTTTCTTGGTTCTGGGAGTCGGCTTACCTGGTGGGTGTTTTCCATGCTTTCTCCCTTACGACACGCAAATAAGAGGTATTTCCCAACAAAAGTCCCCCCGGAAGGCACTGCCCTCCTTCTTCGGCATCACAGAGCCAAGTCACACTTCTACCTACGGGTGTTTCATCACAAAGAAGCTGTCCCCTTTCCCCTCCATCCATGTGTAGATTACAGAAGTTACTGCAATGTCCTTACCGTATTGCAGGACACTGAGGATTACTCACAACAACAAAAGAATATGGATGAAATAATATAAAAAAGATTAATGTAAATTAGTTTACTCCAAAGTCAAATAATTTAAGAGTAAAATCCTATCAAATGTGGAAAAAACGTATTGACTACTCTGAATATAAAAACAAGTCATATATAGTTTTATAAATGTGAACAAATGCAAAATCTTATAAATATGAATAAAAGTACTGTATACTATTAATGTGTATCAGTTATGTATACTCTTATAAATATTAACTCAAGACAGATTTAAAAGTTTGAAAAAATATATAACACTTTAAAGCTAATACTTTCTCTTTCACTATTTAACTCATTTCACTCTCTTTCACTCTGCTATTAGCTTTAGTTTTATTGCAACAAAGTATTTTTTTACCAAAAAAAAGTTTCCAATCTCATATCACATAATTAAATTTAGTCCAGTTAAAAAAAATAATTTTTTAATAACCAAACATTTCGAATCTTTCCTGAAGTATATTTGATTTTAATTCAGGGATTTTTTAACTTTCATAATTTTTTCCCTTCTTCAACAATATCCAAACGAAAATCTACGAAATATTTTATTTTAAACATAATTCCAGCCACTTGATAAGCAGATTAGCACTTTACAAGTATTATTGAATATTTTTTCATCTCAGTCTTTCCTTTTTTTAAAATGAAAGGAAACTCCATTTAATGAAACAACTGCAAGATAAAAATTAAATACTTTACAGCAATCAGCATAATTACTGAAAGGTTTTTTTGTAAAACCTTGTTAATTTTTAACGAAGAGTTTAATCATAGCCAGAGGTGGCCTGCTGGGAGTTTTGCAAATCCAATACCTCTGATGTTGGGAAATAACTGGGTTTCTTTTAAAACCAAACTGATAATCTAATTTATTATTTCGTATTTTAATTCACCTTTTTTTTATTTCCACTTCCATTCAAATTACTTTTTTATTTTTTAGTATTAATGAATTAAAAAGTGAAGTATTTAAATTAAGTAGAATCAATAAAAAAATTTTATGCTTTAAGTGGAAATATCATTCAGTTACTTAAACAATTTGTAAAATATTTTACTTAAAAGTTAAATGAATACATATGTAAAAATCTCTTAGTAATAATTTATTGCTATGTAAAATGCATAATTTTCTTATTAAATTTATTTAATTGTCTATGAACGATAGATTTTATATTTATAATATTTGCTTAAAAGCAGATATAAAAATAATTATATATCGAAAAGAAAAATCACCTAAACCTGATTTATATTTAATAAAAATAAAAAAGTAAAATGCAAAATAACACTTTTCTATTCAACTGTGATTGGATCTTGATCGAAGTCTCCCATATCAGCATTAATAGATAAATAAAATAGATGACATTTGGAAACATTTTGTAATTTGCTACCTTTATTATTTTAATAGACATATTTCTTTAATTAAAAGATTTATTTGCTTTTTAATTCTAAAACATTTCGAATTTAACATTTGACCTACTTCATTAATTATCATAGCTGAAATTGAATTATAGAATAATTTGTGTAAAATTTCTAAAAACTTAAAGATCATTTAATGGGAATTATATGATTTTTCCTTGAAAGAAATTGCATACTGTAACCCTGCTTTCTCCTACAGTGGCAAGATGCCATCCTGTGGCATTTGGCCAGGGCATGAAATTGGAAATTTCTTCAAATTCTTAATTGCAAGAAGAAGTATATTTAGCGCACCCTGCGCGTAGCAGAGTTTCGGTTTTCGGCTTAGAAGTGATGAATTCCCATGAATTTATAATTATATGCCTTAAATTTCTTAAATATTGTATGTCTACTAATTGTAAAAAAAGTGTGTGGAATAAAGCTGTGAGTTCTCCAACATGTGCCTCAAGTATCTCAGCCCAGAACCCAGTTATAATCTGTGGCCAACTTGCACACTAAAACATAACAAAAAAATTTTTTATGGAGAAAAATTAATTAAATACTTTATTATCGTTAAGGAGCAATTCTGCATCATTTGTATAACTCTCAAGAACTCATTTTTCTTAAAATTATACGATAATTCATTTAAGCAATAAATATTGGCAATTAAAATTTAAAGCCGTTGATAAGGTTAAATTCATAGGACACAAAAACATTGCAATACATCGTTTTCTAAATGTTTCCCCTTTTGGTATATTAATAAGCCATATTCGTCGGAATAAATGTATACTACATAAAAAAAAAAAAAAAAAGCTCACCACCTTTTCCAAGTTAATGAAATATCCACATACATTAGTAAAGTGATTTGACGCTCACCGATATGCCTAATATATATGCTCATGAAATACGTGCACAGTACAATCTGATCATTACAATAGAATTAATACACCAGATACCAAGTGGGGAGGTCAAACGATTTTCTCTGGCACGTGATTCGCAGTCAACCCTTCCGTTCGAGAACCGAACTGCACTTAGTCAGTTCGATTTTCAGCTAATTGAATAAAAGAACCATTACCTACAAATAAAAAGTACGCGGAAAAAGTAAATAGGAAAAAACCAATTTTTCGTGACATT
Source organism: Caerostris extrusa (assembly GCA_021605095.1). Classification (NCBI taxonomy): domain Eukaryota; kingdom Metazoa; phylum Arthropoda; class Arachnida; order Araneae; family Araneidae; genus Caerostris; species Caerostris extrusa. The sequence continues at coordinate 27,607 of BPLR01013020.1, read as the reverse complement.
TTGCATTGATGGGGGATACATGGCGAAATGCATCCCATATTGCAAACTGTATTAGCCCATCAGAAATACAAATGGTCTTGGACGTATTTCATATTCATTTGAGGACATGAAAAACTGCTTTTGGTTAGAAATGTTTTTGGATCATTCGCTTCATTGTTAAAGGACAAATGACTTTTCATTTTGTGGTACAAGCAATTTGATAGTAATTCGATTTATGTCTTGTTAATCATGTCTTGTCATTGTTACATTTGAAAAAACTGTGCGTTAGAATTCACGAGAAAGACAAAATTAACAAGATACATGGAAAGTTAATCAATTTAAAAGATGTATACCTGCTAAATTAAGTTAAAGCCATACGTTGTAAATAGTATTTTCACATGTTCATCTTTTATATTACTTTATTATGGCATTATGCATTTTGAAAGGGATTTTTTTCTCCTAATTTCGCAATTAGTTTGAAATGCAATTGCTTTAAAATTAAAATTTAGTGTATAAGTGTTGTCGTTTCTGTTGTTTCCACTCTGTGGACAGCAGCATTTAGACCAAGTCCATGAACCCTCTTAAACCGACAAGTCAGGACAAATAGTAAAAGGAATGCAGCTTCTTTCTGTCCTTGACTTTGCGGCACAAAGTCATGGGACTCGCAAAAGGGACCTGAATTTACCCCATCTGGTTATATCCCTCGGCGCTTGGTACCCATTTATTCACCTTTTACGACATGCATACACTATAGTTGGGCTATTCGGATACACACTGGATGAAAATATTAAAAGGGTATAAATGAAAATATCAAAGTGATAATTATTGCTAAATTTATTTATAACCCTAAGTCTTCAAACAACAATTCTATATTTCTAGTTTTGATTTAGTTTTAATATAACGACAAGATAAAAAAAGGTTATTTAATTTAACTTTAAAGTTAAATTAAATAAATTTTTTTTTATCTGATTTAAAATTTCTTTTGATTTAAGCAAGATAAATTTGAATTTTTTATGGACCATAAATAATATTGATAGCAATATTTGAAAAATAAATAATATTGTAATTATTTGTTTAAAATTCAATTGTATTTTTTTTTTTTTTTTTTTACATTTTCACCTTTTTACATTAATTTATTTCGATAGTATGATTTTAAAAATTCTGAAATGTGTTTTTCCCTAATTTCATTAATAGTTTATATTACAATTGTTGGGAAAATAGTCAAAGTGTTGTTGTTGTTTTTATCTCACTTGGTCGACAGCAACAAAAGGCAGCTTCTTTTTCTCCTTGACCTTGCGACACAAAGACATGGGACACCCAAACGGAGAAGTCTAACTTTACCCCACCCTCATACCTCCGGCTCTGGGTACCCATTTTAGTCAACAGCTTTTACGACATGCATGGGTTACAGTGGCGGCTATTCTAACCCCGGACCTAAAAATCCACGGGTTGAAAATATGAAAGGGGCACAAGTGAAATGATTACATTGAGAATTGTTGCTAAATTTATGAAAATGCTAAAACTTTAAACAACTAACATTTTTTACTATATTTGGTTTAGTTTTTAAGGTAATGACAATTGTAAATAAATGATTCTTAATTTAACATAATTATAATTTTTTTATAGCAATATTTCACAATAAATTAATTATAAGTTGGTTTATTTAGTTTTAATTATAATAATTATTGTAATTTAATTTAATAGTTTTTTTTAAAAAACTAAAAAATGACGAATGTTTTTATCATCTTCAAAATATATATAAATCTGCACTACAGCACAGCGAGAACTGCTCTTCATGTGGTTAAAAATGAGTTAAATAGATATTTCATCATCGTTAATGAGTCATTCTTCATCATTAGCATCACTCACAAATCCTTATTTAAACTCAAAAGTATACAATAAATAATTTAAGTAATAAGAGATATCAATTAAGATTTACAACGCTTGATAAGATTAAATTTATAAAATAAAAAACGTTGTAATACATTTTTTACTAAGTGTAATGGCTTTTGGTATATTAATTAGCTATATTCATTGTAATAAATGTAGATTATAACATATGCTACAAAAATACCATTCTACATAAAAAAAGCCCACAACATATTCCAAGCTAATGAAATATCTACATCCATTAGTTAAGTGATTTGACGCTCGCCGATATGCTTAATATATACGTTTCTGAAATACGTGCGTTGTACAACCTGATCATTACAATAGAATTAATACACCCAATACCAAGTAGGGAGGTCAAACGATTTCTCTCTGGCACGTGATTCTCCAGTCAACCCTTCCGTCCGAGAACCGAACTACACTTAGTCAGTTCGATTTTTAGCTAATTGAATAAAAGAACCATTAAATACGCGGAAATGTAACATAGGAAAAAAAATTTTTCGTGACATTTTGCATTGATAGTGGTAAAATACATCAATAATTGATGTTGATGTTCATCCTATATTACAACAACATTAGCCCATCAGAAATACAAATGGTCTCGGACATATTTCATATCCATTTCGGGACATGAAAAACTGCTTTTGGTTACAAATGTTCTTGGATCATTTGCTATTGTTAAGGACAAATGACTTTTCATTTTATGGCACAAGCAATTCGATATCAATTCGATTCATGTCTTTGTTACATTTGAAAAAACTGTGTGTTAAATTCTGAGAAATAAATTTAAAAAATAACATGAAAAATACATTGAATTTACAAAAAAAAGAATATGCAAATTAAATTTCATTTAAAGAGAGTCGTTTGCATATTATTTTCAATTTTTCTCTTTTATATTAACTTTTTACAATAGTATTACATGACACATTCTGAAATGTTTTTATTTTTCTAATTTCACCAATTGTTTAAAATACAATTGTTGGAATATCTCAATTTTATTTATAAGTGTTGTTTTTCTTATCCCACTTGTTCAACAGCAACATCTAGACCACGTCCGTAACTTAACGCGCTCAACCGAGTCGAGTATTACTGTTAAAATAATTGTTAATGCTTCATTTTGTCAAATGGGTTGACCCTATTTCTCAACTATTCAGTTCAATTAGTATTTGGGCAAGCCTGTCTTAACTGAATTCACCAATGTGACTTTTTAATCAAGACATTCAAGATCCTGATTATTTTCCATTACATCCATTTTAATTATCAAGAATCCGTTAAAAATAAAGAAATTGTAATTAACAGAATCTTCGTTTATTTTTACCAATTGATGAAATATTTATGTCTTATTTATTGATTAAATATTTATGTTAAATTTATCCTGATGATGAATATTTATGCTATTTTATAAAAAAAATTGCAATTATTATAGCCCATTATGTGATTTTTGAAATAAAAATTTAATTGAAGTATAAAGTTACCTTTTGTTTTAACAAAAATCTTTAATGCACAGGAGAATACAGACAGCCAACCAGGTTATAAAAATCAACGTAACATCGTTTCTTGCTTCACTTTAAAATTGTTTTACTATAATCCATCATATTTTTAAAATTATAAATATAAAAAAAGAACCAGGACGATTTATATAAATAATAAAACATTATGTCGAATGCAAATGTCGATCGTAATAATGTCTGTCGATATAATTGTCGATATACTTAAATGAAATCGACATTTACCTCGCGCCTACATTTTAACAGACCCTGTTTGCAATACATGATTTGTGAACAAACAAGAGGTGAAAGCCACAGAACATTTTGTAAAGCCTTAATAAATGCATATATTTTCGATTTCATTGAATCCGGAACGGTATACGATTATCAGGTTTGAAATATTGCGGTGTGAGGTTATCTAATGTGAATACTGGTGCATAATTAGTGATATTTGGCCATAAATATTCTCTTTTCTACGATGACAGCCGAAAGCAATGCTGTACCGGATAGTTTATTAGCATGCAAAGCATATGGCTACCACAAATTGCTTCGACTGATTTCTTGTATGGTTTAATTTCTGAGCCACTCTACGACCCTCACCTTAGCTTCCTAAGTTTACAGATGCTTAGGAAACTATAGTGAACTGGAAAGCTCGGACTCTCATGCAGAAAAAAAAAGTATATTTCACACACTGAGCGTAGCCTAATTTCGGCTTTTCGGCTTAGAAATGGAGATTCCAGAATCTATAATTATATGTCTTTAAATGGGTTAACTGTTGTATATTTAATTGTATATATGTGTGGTGTTAGAGCGTGTGTAAAAAACTAAAGTTCTGATTTCTTGCTTTTTCCCAAGCTGCTTTGTGACCCTTACCTTAGCTTCCTCGGTTGACAGATGCTTAAGAAACTCTAGTGGACTAAATCCCAGATTCTCACAGAAAAAGTATATGTCGCACATACTCACGATTTTGGTTTTCGGCTTAGCAGTGTAGTCCTTCCACGAATCTATAATTATATTTGAAAAAAATGGTCTCTAATAGTATATCTTTGAAAAATCAGTTAAATAGATATTTCATCATCGTTAATGAGTCATTCTTCATCGTTAGTAAATCTGTTAGCTTTTTCACTTGTTCCATTTATCTAAACATTATACAATGTTTCATTTAACTAATAACAAAAAAAAATTAAAAGGAAGAAAAAATAAGTTGAATTAATATTTCAGGATATTCAGAAAATTGTTCATCATTTCTCAAAATTGTCATTTATCTAAAAATTATACAATATTTCATCTAATAAGTTAGGCAATTTTGAAGGCCCTTGTTAAGTTTAAATTCATAGGCTTTTGGAATATTACAACGTTCCAAAACGTATATATTATATCATATGCTAAAAAATACATTCTTCATAAAAAAACCCACAACATATTCCAAGTTAATGAAATATCCACATCCATTAGTTAAGTGATTTGACGCTCACCGATATGCCTAATATATATGTTTCTGAAATACGTGCGCAGTACAACCGGATCATTACAATAGAATTAATACACCCTATACCAAGTGGGGTAGGTCAAACGATTTCTCTGTGGCACGTGATTCGCAGTCAACCCTTCCTTCCAAGAACCGAACTGCACTTAGTCAGTTCGATTTTCAGCTAATCGAATAAAATAACTATTACCTCCAAATAAAAAGCACGCGAAAAAAGTAACACAGAAAAAACCCAATTTCGTGACATTTTGCAATGATGGGGGTGGGGGAGACATGGTGAAATACATCAATAATTGATGTTGATGTTGAAGTGCATCCCATATTGCAACTGCATTAGCCATCAAAAACAAATGGTCTCGGACATATTTCATATCCATTTGGGGACATGAAAAACTGCTTTTGGTTACAAATGTTTTTGGATCATTTGCTATTGTTAAGGACAAATGACTTTTCATTTTATGGTACAAGCAATTCGGTATCAATTCGATTTATGTGTTTGTTAGATTTGAAAACACTGTGTGTTAGAATTCACGAGAAAGGCAAAATTAACATTAAAAAACATATGAAAAGTTACTAAGTTTAGTTTAAAGAGAATCGTTGTATAGTAGTTTTATTTTTTTTCCTTTTTTTATATTAACTTTTTACAATAGTATTACATGACACATTCTGAAATGTTTTTGTTTTCTAATTTCACCAATTGTTTGAAATAGAACTATTGTTGGACTATCCCAATTCCATTTATAAGTGTGATAGTTTCTTATCTCACTTGTTCGACAGTACCATCTAAACCAACTCCATTAAACCGGCTAAATGGAAAAAAAATTTCTTTTTGTACATGATCTTGCATCACAAAAATATAGGTCACCCTGAGGAAGAAGTCCGATTTTACCCACCCGATAATATCCCTGGACGTTAGGAACCCATTTTTGTCATCCAGACCACGTCCATAACTCTTAACGCGCGCAATAGAGTGGAGTATTACTGTTAAAAGTAACTGTTAATGCTTCATTTTGTAAAATGAAGTTGACTCTAATTCTCGACGATGCAGTTACATTAGTATTTGCGCAAACCTGTCTAAACTGAAATCACCAATGGGATTTTTAATCAGTACATTCAAGATCTAGTTATTTTCCATTAGATCCATTTTAATTACCAAAAATCCAATCATAAAATAAAGAAATTGTAGTTAACAGAATCTTCGTTAATTTTACCTATTGAAGAAATATTTATGTCTTATTTATTGATGAAATATGCATGTCTTATTTATTGATGAAGTATTTATGTTAAATTTATACTATGATGAATATTTATGCTGTTTTTAAAAAAATGGAAATATTATAGCCCATTATGTGATATTTGAAATAAAAATTTAATAAAGTTAAAAATCACTTCTATTGATAAAGTTACTTTTTGTTTTATAAAAATGTACAATATTCAGAAGAATACAGACAGCCAACCAGCTTGTAGAAATGAATAGAATATCGTTTCTTGCTTCACTTTTAAAAACTATTTCTAGAATCCAACATAATTCTTTAAAATTTTAAACACATACAAAAAAAAAAAAAAAAAAAAAAAAAAAAACAACCGGACAATATATTGAGAAATCAGCTTTCACCTCGCTCCGTTCGCATTTACCTTGTGGATAAACAAGAAGTGAAAACCACAGAACATTTTGCAAAGCTTTGATAAATGTATATATCTTCATTCCTTAAATCGGAAACGGCATAAGACTATCAGGTTTGAAATATTGCGGTGTTAGGTTATCTAATGTGAATACGGGTGCATACATATTGACATTTAGCAATAACAAATAATTGCTGTTCTACGATGACAGCAGAACGCAATGCTATACCGGCTAGTTTATTGAATTGCAAAGAATAGGTTTACCACAAATTGCTTCGAAAGAAATGATTGATTTCTTGCATGGTTTAATTCCCAAGCTACTTTGTGACCCTCACCTCAGCTTCATCGGCTTAAAGACGCTTATGAAACTCTAGTGGACTAAATCCCAGATTCTCGAGCAGAAAAAAAGTATATTTCCCACACACTGCGCGTAGCCGAATTTTAGTAGTCGTAGTAAAAGTTTTGGTAGCCGAGTATTCTCCTTCCAAGAATCTATAATTTGCTGTCTTTAAATATACTAAATATTATATGTCTCTAATAATATGTGCGTGGTGTTTTGTGTGTCTGTAAAAAAAAAAAAAGCTGTGAGATCTTCAACCTGTGCTTTAGGAGAAAATTGAGTTAAATATATATTTTATCATTGTTACTGAATAATTCTTCACCATTACTAACACGCACAAATTCACATTTATTTAAAAATTATACAATGATTTTTTTCAAGTAATAAATATTGGTAAGTAAAATTTAAAACCTTTGATAAGTTTAAATTCATATAAAAACGCTGTAATACATCATTTACTAAGTGTCCTCGGTTTTGGTATATTAATAAGCTATGCTCCTTGCAAAAGTGTAGATTATAACATAAACTACAGAAAACACCCCATTCTATATAAAACTCCCACCACCTATTCCAAGTTAATGAAATATCCACATCCATTAGTTAAGTGATTTGACGCTCACCGATGTGCCTAATATATATGTTTCTGAAATACGTGCACAGTACAAACCGATCATTACAATGGATTAATACACCAAATACCACGTGGGAGATAGGTCAAACGATTTCTTTCTGGCTCGTGATTCTCTGTCAATCCTTCCGTCCAAGAACCGAACTGCACTTAGTCAATTCGATTTTTAGCTAATTGATTAAAAGAACCATTACATCCAAATAAAAGCACGGAAATGTTACATAGAAAAAAAACATTTTTCGTGACATTTTTCATTGATGTGAGGGGGACATGGAGAAATACATGAATAATTGATGTTGATGTTGATGTTGAAGTGCATCCCATATTGCAACTGCATTAACCCTATCGGAAATACAAATGGTCTTTGACGTATTGCATATCCATTTCAGGACATGAAAAACTGCTTTTGGTTACAAATGTTTTCGGATCATTTGATATTTTTAAAGGACAAATGACTTTTCATTTTTGGTACAAGAAATTCGGCATTAATTCCATCTTGGGCCTTTTTATGTGACATTTAAAACATTTTCCATTAGAATATCTGAGAATGGCAAAATTAACATGAAAATACATGAAAAGCTACTCGCATTAAAAAAAATGACTGAGACAAGATAAATTTCGTTTTTAAAATGAAACAGTTTGAATACAATTTTTACAATAGCATGACTTCCACGAATTTATAAATAACTGTCTTAAATGTTAAATATTGTATATATCTAATTATATATGTATGGTTTGTGCGTATATGAACAAAAGCTGTGAGTTCTCCAACCTCTGCCTCAACCCAACCATACCTGTCACAATGTGTTTTCCCCAACCAGCACAATAAAACACAACAAAAAATGTTTGTTCATGGAGAAATAGAAAATAAATAGATATTTCACTATCATCATCAATGAGTAATTCTTCATCATTAGTATAACTAACAAATTTTCAATTATCTTAACTTTATACAATAATTCATTTAAGTTATAAGTATTGGCAATTAAAATTTAAAGCCCTTGGTAATATTAAATTAGCAGGATAAGACACTTTGCAATACATCATTTTCTAAGTGCTCTCGCTTTTGATATTTTAATAAGTCATATTCGTTGGAATAAGTGTAGATTATACCATACACTGCAAAAAAATGCATTCTACATAAAAAAAAAAGCGCACCACCTATTCCAAGTTAATAACTATCTACATCCATTAGTTCTGTGATTTGACGCTCACCGATATGCCTAATATATATGTTTCTGAAATACGTGCGCAGTGCTACCTGATTATTACAACAGAATTAATATACCATACACCAAGTAGGGGGAGGTCAAACGATTTCTCTGGCACGTGATTCTCAGTCAACCCTTCCGTCCAAGAACCGAACTGCACTTAGTCAGTTCGATTTTCAGCTAATTGAATAAAAGAACCATTACCCCCCAAATAAAAAGGCACGCGGAAATGTAACACAGAAAAAAACCATTTTTCGTGACATTTTTACATTGATGAAGGGGGACGTGGTGAAATAAATCAATAATTGATGTTGATGTTAAAGTGCATCCCATATTGCAACTGCATTAGCCCATCAAAAATACAAATGGTCTCTTGGACATATTTCATATCCAATTTGGGACATGAAAACTGATTTCCGTTACAAATGTTTTTGGATCATTTGCTATTGTTGAAGGACAAATGACTTTTCATTTTATGGTACAAGAAATTCGGTATTATTTCGATTTATGTCTTTGTTAGATTTGATAAACTGTGTTTTAGAATACATGAGGAAAAGTAAAATTAACATGAAAAATACATGGAAAGTTACTCAATTAAAATCTTTTTTAAGATGGATACAAGTTAAATTTTGTTTATAAATAATCATTAGAATAGTATTTTCCCTTCTTTATGTTTACTTTTAACAATAGTATGATTTTACGGATTATTATAATTTTTTTTAAATTCACCATTAGTTCGAATTGCAACTGTTGAAAAATCTCAATTTCATTTATAAATTTTGTTATTTCTGATCCCATTTGGTCAACAGCAATATCTAGACCTAGTCCATGAATCAGTGTTCTCAGACGAGTTATGATAAAGGGCAAAAAAAGCGGTTTTTTGTTTTTGACCTTGCGGCACAAACACATGGGTCACCCAAAGGAGATCCTATACAGATAACAAAGTTACAGTAAGACGAATACTTAAACCACGAATTTTTGCCGAAAAAGTTCATAATTTTATTTTTTTCCTAAATTTCTTTTTTCTGTCTTAAAATTATGATTAATATTATTATAAGAATCAATGTATGAAAAAGTGTAATGACTACTCGTTAATATAAACATAATTCATGTATAATTTCATAAATACGAACAAACGTCATGCATTATCTTATAAATATGAGTAAGAGTACTGTATAATTTAATGCAAATTAGTTATGAATACTCTTATTATTGACAAAAGACAAATAAAAAAAGACTGACAAATAGATGTAATTAGTATAAGCTGACACTTTCTCTTTACTCTGTCATTATATAACTCTGCCACTCTGTATTTTAGCATAAAAAGTTCACGATCACATCTCATAATTTAATTTATTCGAGCTAAAAAAAAATGTTCAAAACTTTTTAGTTATCAAACATTTTAAATATTTCCTGAAGTATATTAAAATTTAATTCATTGATTTTTACCTGTTCCATTATTCCATAGTTTTTTCCTTTTTCAACAATATCCAAATAAAAATCTCCAAAAATTTAATTTGAAACATAACTCCAGCAACTTGATAAGTAGATTAGTACTTCCCAAGTATTATTGAAATTTTTTTTCATCTCAGTCTTTCTTTCTTTTTTTTTTTTTTTTATAAATGAAAGGAAACTCCATTTAATGAAACAACTGCAAGATAAAAATTAAATACTTTAAAGCAATCAGCATATTTACTGAAAGATTTTTTTGGAAAAACCTTGTTAATTTTTAACGAAGAGTTTAATCATAGCCAGAGGTGGCTTGTTGGAGATTTGCAAATCCAATTCCTCTGATATTGGGAAATAACTGGGCTTTTTTAAAACCAAACTGATAATCTAATTTATTATTTCGTATTTTAATTCACCTTTTTTCTGTTCCACTTTATTCAAATGACACTTTGACTTTTATTTCAGTGTTAATGAATTAAAAAGTGAAGTATTTAATTTAAGTAGTATCAATAAAAATGTTATGCTTTAAGTGGAAATATCATTTATTTATGGAAACAATTTGGAAAATATTTTACTTCAGTTAAATAAATACGTTTGAAAAAAAAATCTCTCAGCGTAAATTTACTGCTATACAAGATGCATAGTTTACCTAATAAAATTATTTTAAATGTTTATGAAATATTCATTTTTAAATGCATATTATTTCCTTATAAACGTATATAAAATGATTATATATTGATAAGAAAAATTCAGATATTCCAGATTTATATTTAATGAAAAAATACCATTAAAATACAACTGTGATTGGATTTTGGTCAAAATCTACATTATCAGCAATAATAGATAAATAATATGGGTAATATTTGGAACTTGCTGACAAGAAATTGTTGCGGCAAGTTCTGCAAATTAATTACCGTATTGATGGATGAATAGGCTAAATGTCACAGTAACTATGATTCGGTCCAAACTAACAGCTTGGCCCGTTATTTCCAAGCACAGACACGGTGATTTAAATATTGTTACTAATGTCATGGATGTGTGTTAGTGGTCAACTTTAAACTGTAGGTCCTTGCCTAATTAGCCTGAAGTAGGCCCAAAATGACCATATAGCGAACAGACCAACCATTACCTACTAATACACCACACCACGTCACATCACTGTGCCTATAGGAATGATGTGGGTGAGAAGTCTGATTGGACTGTGTGACTCTCTACGGTCATATGAGACAGGGACCTACGACTTAAAGTGGATTCCGAACCACTACAAACACCCATGGCACCGTCGGAATTCCATCCCTAAACATGTGGTACCGAGCGCCAGAACGCTAGTCACTCGTCCATCAGACCTCCACGGTGATTAACCAGATAAATTTAATAAAACAGGATTTTGTAATATTTCATCTGAGGTATTAAGATAAGAAACTCAAGGGTGTCTCTAAACTCCTAGACCTAACTTTAAGGAAAGTTTAAATTCACGTAAATAAAAGTTTTTATTTTGTATAATAATGAGAGGTCGGAAATTAATCTGTTTCGCAGCAGATTATTTTATCTCTGAGCCTCTTTGCACACAATACGCACAGACATCTCGTATATGACATTGATACTTATAACAAGATTTTACTCTACAGTGATTTGAGTGAAGTCTTTTTACATCACTCCATCCACATTGTTTTGTTATAACAGATTGAAGCAGTTGGGAAAATTTCATTATATTCTACATTTATCACCATGATTCTCTTGGATTGTGAAATATTGAAAAGTTCCATACATGTCATTGTTTTCTTTATTGTTTATATAAAATCATGATTTGAAATATTTTCGGGTGTATTTTATTAATCAATTTTGCTTAAAAATATTCAATACTTTTATATATTAAATTTAAATTACTAACAATGTTTTGTACAAGAGAAAAAAAAACGTTTCTAAAAGATATTTCGCATCACTAGAATTAAATATACATATTTCAAATTATCTTAAAAAAAGTATAAATGTGGAGTAGTAGTAATAAAAACAGTTCTTTAACAAGGACAAATGAATGCATGTATTATTCATTTGTAATTATTTTAATAGACATATTTATTTATTTTAATTTAAAAGATTCATTTGCGTTTTAATTCTAAAGAATTTCGAATTTAATCTTTGACCTACTTCATTAATTCTTATATCGCGTCTTGCTTTACTTTAAATATTTTTTTTTTTTCTGTATAAAAGATTGCGATGGGAAATTATCAAATGTGAACACTGGTGCATAATTAGTGACATTTGATCATAACAAATAATTCGCTGTTCTACGAAGACAGCCGAAAGCAATGCTATACCAGATGGTTTATTAGCATGCAAAGCATATCACAAACTGCTTCTAAAGCAATGACTGATTTCTTGCAGTGTTTAATTTCCAAGCTGCTTAAGAAACCAGGTGCTTCCAGATGCTTAAGAAACTCTAATGGACTAAAACCCGGACTCTCACACAGAAAAAGTATATTTCGCACAAACTGCGCGTTGCTGAGTTTAGATTTTCGGCTTTACCAGTGTAGTCCTTCCACGAATCTATAATTATATGTCTTTAAATATACTGAATATTATTTATCTCTAATTGTATGTGTGGTGCTTGTTCGTTAGTAAATAAAGCATTGAGTGCTCCAAACTGTACCTCAAGTATCGCAACCAAATCACACCCAGTTACAATCTGATGGCCCAAACTGCATACTACAACACAACAAAACATGTTTTTCCGAGAGAATAATGAGTTAAGTAGATATTTCATCCTTGTTAATGAGTAACCCTTCATAATTAGTGTAACTCACAAATTCGCTATTATCTAAAAATTATACAATATTTTGTTTAAATAAAAATAATTGGTAATTAAAATTTAAAGACATTTATAAGATTAAATTCATAGGATAAGAAACATTGTAATACATCATTTACTAACTATCCTGGCTTTTGTTATATTAATAAGCCATATTCGTTGGAATAAGTGTAGATTATAACATACACTACAAAATAATACATTCTACATGAAAAAAGCCCACCACATAGTCCAAGTTAATGAAATATCCACATCCATTAGTTAAGTGATTTGACGCTCACCAATATGCCTAATATATATGTTTCTTAAATACGTGAGCAGTACAGCTTGATCATTACAACAGAATTAATACATCGTATACCAAGTGGGAAGGTCTAACGATTTCTGTCTGGCACGTGATACTCAGTCAACCCTTCAGTCCAAGAACCAAACAGTTCGATTTTCAGCTAATTGAATAAAAGAACCATTACCTCCAAATAAGAACCACGCGGAAATGTAACATAGGGAAAAACCCATTTTTCGTGACATTTTTCATTGATCGGGGGAGACACGGTGAAATACATCAATAATTGATGTTGATGTTGAAGTGCATCACATATTGCAACTGCATTAGCCCATCAGAAATACAAATGGACTCTCAGAAATATTTCAGATCCATTTGAGGACATGAAAACTGCTTTTTGGTTACAAATGTTTTTGGATCATTCGCTATTGTTCAAGGGCAAATGACTTTTCATTTTATGGTACAAGCAATTCGGTATTAATTCGATTTATGTCCTTGTTACATTTGAAAAATTGTGTATTAGAATTCAGGAGAAAAGCAAAATGAGTATGAAAAATACATTAAAATTTACTCAATTAAAAAGAATATGGATATAAGTTAAATTTTGTTTAAAGAGAATAATTTACAAAGTATTTTCACATTTTTACTTTTTATATTAACTTTTTACAGTAATAGTTCATGACACATTTTGAAATGTTTTTGTTTTCGAATTTCACCAATTGCTTGAAATACTATTGTTGGAATATCTCAGTTTCATTTATAAGTATGATTGTTTCTTATCCCACCGGTTCGGCAGCAACATCTAGACCAAGTCTATAACTCTTAACGCGCGCAATCGTGTTAAATATTACTGTTAAAATTACCTGTTTATGCTTCATTTTGTCAAATGAAGTTGACCTAATTCTCGACGATGCAGTTAAATTAGTATTTGCGCAAGCCTCTCTAAACTGAAATGACCAATGCAACTTTTTAATCAGGGCATTCAAGATCCTAATTATTTTACATTAGATCCATTTTAATTACCAAGAATCCAAACACAAAATAAAGAGATTGTAATTAACAGAATCTTCGTTTATTTTACCTATTGATTAAATATTTATTTCTTATTTATTAATGAATTATTTATGTTAATTTTTATCTTATGATGAATATTTATGCTATTTTATAAAAAAATTGCATTTATTACAGCCTTTGATTATGAATTATTATAAACTTTTGTTTTATAAAAATTTTTATTGTGCAGGAGAATACAGACAGCCAACCAGCTCATAGAATATATCGCCCCTTGCTTCACTTAAAAATTTTTTTTACTGTGATCCGTTATAAAACTTTTTAAAAAATTTAAAAAATATGTATTATGAAATGAAAGAACCCGAATGAGTGAAAGTTCAGGATTTACCCTGGGCCTACAATGTAACAGACCCTGTTTCATCATAGTTTGTGAACAAACTAGAGGTAAAGCACTTTTGCAAATTATAAATGCATGCATCTTCGATTCGTCAAATCGGAAACGACAAACGACTATCAGGATTGAAATATTACGGTTTGAGACTATCTACCTATGAATACTGGCGCATAATTAGTGACATTTGGTGGCTAAATATTCGCTGTTCTACGATGACAGCTGAAAGCAATACTGTACCGGCATAGTTTAGAATGCAAAGCATATAGCTGTTGCAAATTGCTCTCGTTTTCTTTTATGGCTTAACTGTTCAGCTACTCTGACCACCTTAGCTTCCTAAGTTCATTTTGTTTAGGAAACTATAGTGAACTAAAGCTGATCTCACGCAGAACAAAAAAGACACTGCGCGTAGCCTAAAATTCATATTCTGATTAGAAATGGAGTGATTCCACTAATCTATAATTATATGTCTGTAAATGTGTTAACTTTGATATATTAATTGTATGTGTGTGGTGTTAGAGCGCGTGTCAATAAAACTGTGAGTTTTACCTACACTACAAAATCTCAAACCCAACCATGACCCAAAAATCTCATGGCTCACCTGACATATTCGCAAGTTAAAATATGTTGATGTGCTGTAGAAGAATGAGTTGAAAGAGAATAATGATTTGAATAGATATTTCATCATCGTTAATGAGTAACACTAATAATTAGTATAAAATGAAATTATCTAAAAATTATACACCATGGGACTTACGCAGAAGATCTACCTCCCCGTGGTACCTGGTAAACTTTTTAGTGTGATAAAAGATCTGCAACTTGGCATTATTGTTACATTAATGAACCTGTTTCAGCATGTTTTGTTGTATTATCGGAGGGATTTTTTTTTTCGCTGTTCTTTTTATTGCTGTGACTGTGGTTAATCTGCCAATGGTAAAAAAAATTTGTTTAAATAAAAATAATGCCTCTTACTAAAATTTAAAGACATTGATAAGATTTGAACAACTTACAGATGATAAGAAACATTTTAATACATCATTTTTTAAGTGATGCTGGATTGTGTTATATTAATAAGCCGCTTTTCGTTGCAGCTAACAGTGCAGATTATGACATACACTTTGAGCCAAAACATTGGATGACCACCCCGGACATTTTGGAAATGAACACGCCTGGATGACGTGGAAATGTGACGTCAGCTCAGGGGAGGATTTAACTGGTATTAACATTTTAATCCATGCCATTTTTGAAGTGTTCTCCCTTTTGGTATATTAATAAGCTATTTTCAAGTTAGAAGAAATGTTTTGATTATAACGTATACTAAAAAAATATCATCCTACATAAAAAAAAAAGCCCACCACCTATTCCAAGTTAACGAAATATCTACATCCATTAGTTAATTCGATTCCGTTCTTTTCATATTTCATTTAAAAACATTGTCTGCTGGAATATTTGAGAATGTCGAAATTAACATGAAAATTACATGCAAGTTACTTATTTAAAAAAAAGATCAATGCAAGTTAATTTCGATGCAACTTCCATCGCAACGATCGATGCATGGTTAATGAATATCATTAAAAAATCATTAGAATAGTATTTTTACATCTTCTTGTTAACTTTTTACACCAGTATGACTTTACACATTTGGAATTTTTTTTTTATTCTAATTTTAATATTAGTTTGAATTACAATAGTCGGAAATCTCAATTTGTTTATAAGTGTCGTTGTTTCTAACCACACTTAGTCGACAGCAACATGTCGACCAGGGGTGCCAACCCACAGCCCGTCTTGAATAATTTTCTGCCCCTTGAGATTTATCACATTTTTATAAAACATATTTACTTTATAATGGCCAAAGCATCCAAAATGTAGGTCAAAGTATCAGTGGAAAACCAATGTATATAAAAATACATTATATGTGTATCCCTATACTCAAAAATTAACTGCCAAAATTGTGAGATAAAAATTTAACTTTGATTTTAAAATAATATTCTCGGCGAATAAAGGACAGATATTACCTTCTTTATTTAGGTGTTTACAGTTATGAGTTCGCAGATTGTAATTTAATTATAATTATTCTGCGAACATTCTCATGATGCGCATTCATTCTCATGATGAGCGCACATCTTGGAACATCTAATATAGCAGGTTCCATGTTTCACTTTAAGGTGGCGCAATGACCTTCCCTAAATACGCACAGTTGATCGTTGATAGCAGAGCAAACCAGAATCTTTGTTGAAGTCGTTAGTGCTTTTGATTCAACTTACATCTGCAATCGGTTTTTTTTTTTTCTAAAATTTAATTGCCCAAACATAAAACACTGTCAAGCATAATTAATGCTAACCTGCAACACCCATTACAATGTCCAAATATCCAAATTGAGATGCAGTTTTTTTTGCCCTTGACCTGGGGGCAACTAAAGGGAGAAGTATGACTTTATGTGACGACAGTGGGACTATTCTAATCAGGACCCACATCTGGTGAAAATTTCAAAGAGGTATAAGTGAAAATATCAAATTGCATCTATTACTAAATTTACGAAAAAGCTAAATTTCCAAACTAATCTATATTTCTAGATTTGGTTCAGTTTTTAATATAATCATTATTCAAATTTAAAAAAAAATTATTTATTTTAACAAAAATATCACATTTTGATAACAAAATTTCATATTAAATAAATAATTTTATTTTAGGAGTTTCTTCCAGGAAATAACAAAAATTAAGAATGTTTTAATCCTCTTCAAAAATATCTAAATTTAATTTTTAAAAAAAAAAATTATCTTAAATGAAAAAACAATTATTTGTTACGATTTACAGAATATAATATACTTCTAACATGGAAACAGGTAAATCGTCATATGTCAGCACTTATTCTATTTTATATAAAAAAAGTTTCATTAAAAGTATTGTAATATTATAATATTATCATACTACGATGAAATGAAAAATTTATGAAACATCTTAAATAACAGTAAATATTATTATATTAATTGTTAATTTTGTGTCATTGATCAGTTTTTCAGTTTTTCTTTTGACCAGTTTCAATGTTTCTTATCGGTTTATATTATTATTTTTTTCAGGAGCTATTTTATTAATTTAGTTAAATCTCTCTCACGAGCTTTATATTCACAAACTTTTATTTGTTTTTGCCACCATTTTTTTTTTCACGAGAATTTTTAATTTTTTTAGCGTTATTTATTTAATTTACTTTCACGTGCTAATAATTACATAATTAAATAAAGTAAAATTATTCAGAAAAAAAAAGTTTGATGTAAAAAGACAATTTTATTTCAAATGAAAATAAGATTTTTCAAGAAAGAAAATCGTTCGGAATTCTATTTTATAAGATTGCTGTTATGCATTAGATTCAAAATTTTATGAGTAACCTTGTATATTGTCCCAGTATAATATGCACACATGTATATATAGGTAAAAAAATATTTTTTTTACTTTGAAAATTGAAAAGCACTGGTTTCCTATAGTTTTGTAAGCTCTTTTTCACTAAAAATATATATCATTAACTTTCAATGGCCATATAAGTGGACATTATTTATTTTACTGTATACGTCCATTGACTTTTAATTTTTTTTTCGAGTTGAATTGGAATAGATAATATAATTATAAAAACTATATTAAAAATAATATAACATGTCAATGTTATATATATATATACATATACACACTCAAGAGCCAAAACATTATGACCACCTGTCAATAGCGAGTTGGCCCACCTTTGGCGCACAACACAGCTTCAACCCGCCTTGGCATGGATTAATAACACCACTTAATACCAGTTAAATACCACTTCCATCTGATCACGTGCCTTCCACGTCATCCAGGCGAGTTCATTGCAAGGTGTAGAGGTGGTCATAATGTTTTGGCTCTTGAGTGTGTATATATATATATATATTCTGAATAATTTTTTTCTGAGAGATTAACAAATTGGTAAACTAATTTTAACATATCAACTGAAAATGTTGCCCGAAATTGATCAATTTCTACAAATTCCTCTGATTATAAATATAATATATAATTTATATTATAAATTTTTCTGATTAAAAGAAAATATCCCCATCTATGATTTTGAATCATTTCTAAACATTATTTTTTTTTTTAATATGAACTGTCCCCTTTAAAGATAACGTATTTATTATTAGTATTGTCAGATTAGAAAGTTCTATTAATTAACACAATTTTTTTTTTTTTTTTTAAATTAAAAATAATGTATTAAAAATTTAAATTCTGCAACAGATACATAATTACAGATACAGAAAATCGTCATCAATATTATTATTAATAAAATAAATATATATTTCGACAAAATGAAATAAAATTTTAATGTAAATATTAATGAGTTATTGTATGCTAAACTAAAAATAATTGTATTGTATTATGTCGTATTTATTTCCAGTGATAAGATGTAAATTCAAACCAAAATACATGAGTGCAATGGTTTAAAATATAATATTCGTAGATTTATTATCCTTTTTACTTTTTGTTAAAGATAAATATATATTTGTATTAATTCACATTTAGAAAATATGCAATGCGATGACATATTCAAAACATTATTATTTTATAAACCATGTCTGCTACATTTAAATTTATTAATTATTATCTCTTGCTGCGTAGAGTGCAGGTTAGGGCAACCAGATTGTAAATGGGTGGGGTTGTGATGAGATACTTGAGGCGAAGGTTGGAGAAATCACAGCTTTATTGACACACGCATAAACACAAGACACATATTATTGAGATATACAATATTTAACATTTTTAAAGACAGATGATCATAGATTCGTGGAAAGAATTCATTCCTGAGCCTAGAACTTTAAAAAAATCGGTTACGTGTAGTGTGCGCGAAATATACTTCCTCTCCGAATGAGAATCTGTACGCCAACTAATACGCAGGAGTGAGCTAAATATATTTTTTTTCGAGGTTAGAGACTGTAAACAAAACTTTTTATAAATAGAAGCGGTGTTTGAGCGGCACTTCCTCTCGAGTTAGAGTCTCGAGACCTACTGACCAGAACGCCAAAGGATGGCGGTCTTGCCATCCTTTTGAAGCGTTGAAGTGTGTGGGAGGAAAAAGGTTAGTTAAAAAAATATTCTTTTAAATTCCTTTATTAATTTTACCAGCGTAATTTATAATAAAATTTTTCTTAAAATTAAATGCAAATAAACAAAAATATCACACAGAAATTATTTTAGTAAATGCATAGTTATATAGAAATCAATACAAATTTTATACAGCTTGTTCAGATTAAATATCTCCCATTTGTGTGTTTATGTATTTAAAGTTTCTGAGTAGAATTAAATATTTTATTATCTCCTTATAATTTAAAACAGAAAAAAAAATATAAAGTAAAAAAAATAATAAAGAAAAACATTCTTTAATAATTAAATTCACTTTTATAAATAATAAAAAAAAAAAGATCAAATCTATCGGCGAGTTTTTAATGATCTTCACCAGCATATTTTTGTTTTTATGTTACTTTGGTTTCGGTAATTCTATTATGACAATGTTTATATAACAAATGAAATTCTGTTTCAATCTAGTGGGACTTTTAAATTAATGATGTCGTTTTTATCACAACTGGTCTTTGTGTTAGTAAAAAACAAATTGATTTAATACTCGTAATAAGCTACACAGACGTTTGAATAAAAGAAAAAAAATTATTTGCACATAAAATTCAACACATTTAATCCTGATTAAATGTATATCTATTTTTAGAATATATATATATAATAAATTAAATATAATAATATAATATTTTTTCCCCAATGCAGCTGGTAAACAGACATTGACGTCTTGGATGCCTTAAGGCAAACTCTGCACAAACGTTACTCACTTTGCATTGCCCAGGGGCGCGTGTAATTTGAAGATACGGACGCGGAGTAGCAATGCCCCCGCAACGCTCTACGATCCTAATAGGACCGGGAAATACGGTTTAAAGTGGATTCCGAACGACTACAAACATACATGGCACCGGGACTTGAACCCGAAAACCTGTGGTACCGAGCGCCAGAGTGCTAGCCACTCCATTCAGGCCCTATATAGTATAATATTGCATTTAATATATACTGCTTATATACAGAATCTGAAATGTTTAATTATTTTTAATGTACATAACTGTGCTGTATATTTTATCTATGATATTATTTTAAATTTAATTATTAGAATTTTAATAATGAATTCTTCATCTCCTTTTATCTCTACTTCTTAATATTTTTGGCGTCACAATCTGACTAAATTGAATAATTTATCTACAAATTTTCAAAGAACTTGTTTTGCTTTTTAAATTTTTGTAAGAATAATTGTTTTTACAGAAAAAAAATTTTAAATGCATGAGGGAGGCTTCATACAGTATCAAGAAAGAAAATTTTTCCTATTTCAATGGGAAAACAACAGAAGTTCCAGAGAATTCTGAGGAAAAAAAATCATCTGACAGGAAATCTGTTACAATTTTTTAATATAAAAATTCAAGGAGATTGTTTTATTTTAAAATTTTATGAATAAGTGCTATTATTAAAAAAAAAAAAAAACTATTTTAAATGGATAATAAATACTTCTTTCGGTATTACGAAAGTGATTTTTCCCTAACTCAAAGGGAAAATAAAAGTTTCAGGGAATTCTTAAGAAAAACATTTTCTTACAGAAAAATTTGTTATAATATGAGATTAAGGAGTTTAATTTATTTTAATTTTTTTATAAATTATAGTTATTATATAAAAAGGGATTTTTAAATGGATAATGATTTTAATAATGATTTCATTTAGTATTACGAAAGTGATTTTTCGCTAACACAAAGGATTAACAGAAATTGCAGGGAATTCTAAAAAAATCATGTCACAGAAAATAATCTGTTACAATTATATAATATAAGATTCAAAGAGTTTCATTTTCAAGGAGGTGTTTTAACTTTAAATTTTTATATGAATAACTGTTATTATTAAAAAGTATTTTTAATGCATTGAAAGTTTCATTCGATATTACAAAAGTGATTTTTCCCTAGGACAAGGAGAAAACAGAATTTACAGAAAATTCTTAAGAAAAAAAGTCTTACCGAAAATCTGTAACAATTTTATAATATAATAACTGTGTTATCAATAATAGGATAAATGTATTTTTATCATTATCGATATAGCTGTAACATTTTATCTACATCAATTATTTCTGAATTGAATAATCCAAATGCAATTTATAAAACTTCTGTTGCAAGACCAATATGTGGTTAATTTTAGCGAAAAATAAAGTAACGCTTAATAAGTAATTACCTTTGAAATCCTTGATTGCGTGTGCTAACTTCCATCTGATTCACTTGTTTCGCAATAAGTTCAAAATTACTAATTATCTCAACTTGAGCGGATGAATCCATTCATCTTACGTGAGATATATTTAAGAAAAGTAGAAAATTAATTACACCTCGTTCAGGTATTATACTATACTATTTATTATTATTTAAGGAAATATTCTTAGTTATTAATTAATGCATATTCTTGCTCAAGATACAAAATCACGAGATTGAGATTCTTTAAAAACTTCACTGCTTAATAAATCAAACAAACATATAACGTTTTGTGCCTAATAGTACGTGCCTGTATAGTTAGCAATTTGATTTATATACGTTATTTTATGTCTAAAAATAAAATGTTGTAAATTATTGCAGTTTAAAAATATCATCTGTTATCTATATTTTTATTTATCTTTTTTTCAGTGGTTCACATAATTTATTAAATAAAATATTTTAAATTTTTGAAACATTTATGAATTTTTTAACTTATTTTATTATTTAATAGCAAACTGAGTTCAATGTGTGAAACATGTTATGAATATTTAATATATATCGACGTCAATTTTGTAAGGTACATGAAAATATAAATCCTTATTAATTAAAAAATGATTCTTCAATACATAATTCAAATTATTTGTTTTTATATGTTTATTTATATATTAAAAAAAGGACTACATTTTTAGATAATAATGCATTTAAATCATTAATAATAGATATGTACATATGCGTATTCAATTCAAATATGTTAATAAGGCCAGAAAAATTGATCAAATATACACTCTGAAAATAAGTTTTGTACAAAAATATTTTTTAAACGATGTTATTATTTTTTTTTCAATATGCGTTACGCTGAGAGATAGTCTGTGACAGTCACAAAGAATAACCCATCTCTATCTAAAAACCAACTTTCCATATCTTTGTTTTTATTTAAACCTTATTCTTAATCGTAATTTAAACATTATTTACAATTTAATAATAAATAGTATACCTATTCATAATTTCAGTTTAAACATTATTCGTATTCGTTATATAAACTTTATTTTTAATTTGAGTTCAAACATTATTCCTATTCATATTTTAAACATTATTCTTTTTCATACATTGCACATCATTTTCATTCGTAATTTGGGCGTTATTTGTATTTTTATTTAATATGTTCAATAAGAAAAAAAAAAGTATTATTCGGATAATGATGCATTCAATTCATTCATAAATATAGATTAGTGTATGCATATTTCTACTTCAAACATTTTAATAAAAGTAGAAAACTCGGACAAAACAAATATGCTCCTCAGAAAAATGTTTTGAAACCAAACAACTTCAGGCGGTATTATTTTTTGTTTTCAAAACGTGTCATGGTGGCAAAACTGTCTGTGATAGTCACAAAAATAACCCATTCTTATCTGAATAACAACTTTCCTGTTTCTTATAACTTAAACATTATTCGTATTCGAAATTTTAAAATTATTATTATTTAAAATTATTTATATATTATTCTTTCTCGCAATTTATACATGATATATATCCGTAATTTGTCCTCATTCACATTTTATATAATTCATTAATTTCGACACAAAGAAAGATTAATTTACTAGAAAATAATGCCTTTAAATCAGTGATAATAGTTTTATTCATAGATTTGTCTATTCAAATATTTTAATAAACGCATAAAAATCGGACAAAATAACATGCAACATGTTTCAAAAGAAAAGGCTTTAGACATTACATTTTTTTTTTTCCAAAATATGTCATGGCGTCTGTGACTGTCACAATATTAAATTAAATACCATTAACCATTTAAACCGTTTAACCGTTTATACCATTCTTATATTAATACCAATTATCCTATTTATCCTATTTAAACATCATTCTTATTCGTATTTACACATATTTATATTCATAATTTGGTTCTTATTCGCATTTCTTATAAATCAATGAGTTCAATATGAAAGAAAGATTAATTTGCTAGACAATAATGAGTTTAAATCATTGTTAATAGATTTTTGTATATATTTATATCGTGCATATGCATATATGTTTATTTCAAATGTTTAATTAAAAGCAGATAAATTTAATAAAACAAATATGAACTCTGAAAAGGAGTTTTGAAACAAATATGCTTCAGACGGTATTTTTTTTTTTTTCCAAAATGTGTTAAAATGGAGATAGACCAGAGAATATATCCCAACATATATAGATATGTATCCCAAAGAGTAATCCATTCCTATCCTAACTTACTTATAATTTCCACAGTATCCGTATGCTTAATTTGCACAAAATTCTTCTCCGTACTTTCAGCACCATCAGCCTTTTTAATTTAAAAATCATTCGTTTTCATAATTTAAACACAATTCGTATTCGCAATTTAAATATTATTCTTATATAATATATATATTAAATATGTATAATAAATAATAAATATAATATATATTAAATATGTATAATAAATAATAAATATAATATATATTAAATATTATTTATATTCGCATTTCTTATAAATGTTATATGTTCCGCAAGAAAAAAATAGACTTTATTAGATATTAATTTATTATATCATTAATAAGAGATTCTACATGAGTGTGTCTATTTAAAATATTCTTCATGTTTTAATACGATAAAAAATACTATAAAAATATAACTGAAAAGTAATTTTGAAACAAAATTGCTACAGTGGTATTAAGCAAGAAGTGGTAATTTGGTCATTATTTGTATTTTATGTAATTCAATACGTTCACCATGAAAGAAAATTTTTCATTAGATGATAATATGTTTAAGTCTCACATAATGTATCTGGGCATGTATGTGTCTATTTCAAATATTTTAATAAAAGCAGAAAAATCGAACAAAACAAATATGCACCCTGAAAAGAAGTTTTGAAAAAAATATGCTGCAGACGATATCACTTTTTTTTTTTTTCTTTTTTTTTTTTTTACAAAAATGTGTCAAGGCGAGAGATCATCTGTGACAGACCCAAAGATTAATCCTCCCTATCCGAATATAATCTTACTTAATTTCAACAATGTTCGTGTCCATAATTTAAACATTACTTGTATTCGTAATTTACACATAATTTATATTCGTAATTTACATATAATTTTTATTCGTAATTTACACATAATTTATATTCGTAATTTACACAAAATGATTTATATTTATATTCGCAATTTGCATATCATTTATATTCTTAATTTGGTCCTTGTACGTATTTTACGTAATTCAATGAGTTCAACATGAATGAAAAATTAATTTACTAGATCATAATTCACTTAAATCATAGATAATGTGTTTGTGCATATTTGTGTTTATTT
Organism: Caerostris extrusa; assembly: GCA_021605095.1. Lineage (NCBI taxonomy): Eukaryota > Metazoa > Arthropoda > Arachnida > Araneae > Araneidae > Caerostris > Caerostris extrusa. The sequence goes on along the minus strand of BPLR01013020.1, from coordinate 2,423 downwards.
CAACTATTTTAATAATAGCAAAATACGGAACAAAACAAATATGATCTTGAAAAGAAGTTGAAACAAATATGCTTCAGGTTGTACTCTTATTTTTTTTCAAAATGTGTCATGTTACAGACACATTTTTGTTGGTCTCTCGTAATGACGAGAGACCATCTGTGACAGTCCTTTTTTGAATGCCAACTTGCCTATTTCTGATAATTTCAAAAGGTGTTCTTATTTCTAATTTAAAATCATTCGTTTTCGTAATTTAAATATTATTCGTATTTCCCATAATTTTATGTATTCTGCAAGAAAAAGATTTATTAGATATTAATATGTTTATATCGTTAATAACAAATTTGTACATGAGTGTGTCTATATCAAATAGTCTTCATTTTTTAATACAACCCCCAAATAAAATCAAACCATAAATATATAAACTAAAAAGAAATTTTGAAACAAAATGACACAGACGGTATTGCTTTCTTCTCCAAAAAGTGACATAGCACTGAGACGTTATGTGACAGCCACAAAGAACAGCCCCAACCTACCTGAATACCAACTTTCTTTGAACAAAATGCACAGACACCTTCACTCACTTTATCTTCTATGACATTCTCCTCCAAAAAATTCCACGTCGACCCACTCTATTTGGAAGAAAGAATATCGCTTCCATGACTAAATATTTTTATTTGTATTGATGTGGTCGGATGCTCGCATTTCTTTTAACTCCAAATCCTCCATGGCACCATATTAAACTATAGGGTTCGTGCCGAGTGTCACATTGGAGGAGAATGGCTTGAATTCCGAGAAAGATTCTTTTGAAGTTCGAGATGAAGTTAGGGATTAAAAGTATCCTTTTTTGATGTGTGCATTTCTATTCTTCTTTACTTTTCGGTATGCTGGAGCTATTGTATTTCTTCTCAGATCTAGTTCTTTTTCATTGAGTCTGAATGATGAGTTTTGGAGTACAATAGAAAAATATTGGATTCCAGGCGGTCTATTGGTATTTTGAGTATCCGTTTGAATCTTTTTTTTTCTTCAATAAATAACAAACTCGTGATGTTAAATAATATGAAAATGAGTTTGCTGAACTCTTGGAGCACGATGGAAAGTTCATTTCGATGTTTTTGTAAATTAAAATATGAAGTTTAAGTTTATTTATAAAGATATTCAAAATCAATTTTATTAAGTGTTTATAAGAGAAAATATATTAAAATTGTTTTACATAAATTTTCTTTTAATTTTAGTTTCAGTAGCGATGCATTGAAAATGATAACTTTGATGCTTCACTTTAGAAGATAAAAATAATTAAAATGTAAAGCTATTCTTTTCGGGGGAAAAAGTTGTTAACTCTAACTTTATATTAACTTCTTTAAATACTCTGCCTATAGTGCGTCTACTAACAATAATTATTTTTTAAAATTCAATTTCACAATAGAAATTGTGCATTGTCCATTTCATATTGAGCATTTTTATCTAAATTTTTATTTCCGTGCTGGCTGCATCTAGTTCGACAAAATAGTGTCTTTTAACAACCCCAAGCTAGCAGTAATCATAACCGAAAACATTATATTAACTTTTCACTACTCTGTGTATCATGTCTCTGCTACCATGTCTTTTATTGGGCGCGAAGAAATTGAAGCGGAAGACTTTTGAGACCATGCGGCCCATCATTAGATTTCGATGCGAATAGATGACTTATTTTACTGACAAGGCCGTCAGCCCTATGCTCTATTTAACAGGAACTTACTGTTTAAAGATATTCGAACTACTACAAATATGGTTACTTTGGTACAGCCGCACCTAAACCTGTTATGCACCGAGCTCTGAAATACCGGCCACTATCAGATTCAAAACGATGCTCCCTTACCTCAAAGATATAGCATATGAAAATATAGTCCAGAGACTTTGAAGAAAACCTTAACTTCACAGAAAATCCATGCAATTGTATAATATGAAATAACTGTGTTATCGATAAAATGATTAATATCATTATCGGTATAGCTGTATAACATATTACCACCTACTTCACTTATTTCTGAAGATTGAATGATCCAAATGCAATTTACAGAACTACCGCTGCAAGGCCAATAATGTTTTTGTTAATTGCGTGGAAAATAAAGTGTAACGCTTTTAACAAGCAATTACTTTTGAAATTCTTACTTACGTGTGCAAAGGGAAGTCTGATTCACTGTTTCGCAATAAGTTCAAAAATACTGAATTATCTCAAGAGTTGAGTGGATGAATCCATTCAACTTGAGCGAGAGATAGAAAACAGAAACACACACCTCGTCCAGCGCTGTACTGCCAACTGCAGGCGTGATTTAAGGAAATATTCTTAGTTATTAATCAATGGATGATTATTGGCTCCAAGATATAAAAATCACGACATTTTGAGATTCTTTAAAAAATTTCAAAGTACATGATAAATCAAACAA
>BPLR01013019.1:0-18565 GCA_021605095.1 Caerostris extrusa | reverse complement strand
TTAATTGTTTCGATTGTATCGATTTTAATATTTCTTTTGTTTCTAGTAAATTTTTTTGTGTACCTAGTAGTCTTAATTTTCTCCAATTAATAGTGTAATTGAATAAATTCTATCGTTATGCAACTAAATGCAAATAGGTGGCGAAAGCTTAGTTAGCATGATTAAGATGCTTCGAAATCCATGGAATTATTTTATTAAATATTTTTTTATTTCAATCTTTTCAAAATAATTTTTCAAAATTAAAATTTTGAAGCTTGCTTTCAAAGACTAAAATATTTATTGAAGATTTATTACGAAAATATGTTTGTAGTTCAGATAGAAATTGATCAAGTCGGTATGTATTTGTTCCGTGGATCACATTTGATTTCAGTTTAAAAGTTAGTTAAAAGTTTTTTTCAGTTAGTTGCTAAAAATTTATTTCAAAGAACATTCATTCATATAATCTTTAATAAAATATTTCAGTTTTTTTAAAAATTAGAATGCCTGTTGAATTTAGAATTTTTATATTTTTATGTGTACATTAAATCACCATATAACATACAAATCACCTATTAACACACCATATACATTATTGTATATAACAGATAATATTAGAAGGCTGATAATCAAATTAATGAACAACTTTCTTGTTTTGCTTTTATTAACAACAGGCGATTCCCTCTTTCAGAAGCAAACGTGGGAGTGAAGTGTTGAAAATTTCTCTATCTACCTTGCGAACTCGTTTACCTGTTGCTATCGGTAATGGATTTCTAAATAGTACTTGTTGAAAAAAATGGCTGGGTGGTTGAAAATTATAGACGAAGCACGAGGATATCTGGTATTTCCAATGCAGCTCGAACTCAGCTACCAGATTCAAAGTATCCACACTTAAAGAAAGTTGACCCGTCAGGCAAATCACCTGGACTGTTTTAACAGATTACATGAATATAATTAGTTTTACGAAATATTTTCATCAAATACTGCTCTCTAATGAATGTCTTTCAAGTGTTATTTTTATTATTGCAGTGTTGACATAATTATTTTCTTTTACTTATTATTACCTTATGAATACATACTTTACGCAGAATACGTTATTCCATTAATTAAATGTTATTATCCTAATAATAAATTATATATCTATATAATTTACTTTGATATGGCTATTTGCAATTTGAAATAATGTGATGCTAGGTTCATATATATATATATATATCAATATATATGCCCAATAAAAATTGGGCAATACACATTATGAATATAATGATAAATTGAATTTATTATTTTTATATTTACATCAAATCACCATATATTTATATAATATATGAATCTACATTTTTAATGATTTTGGATTTTTGAGTTGATTTCCAATATCAATCAATAAAAGCAAGCTAATTCTTATTTTCTCTTGCAGATGTTGTTAGCAGATATGAAGGCAATGTGAAGATACACCAATGTCCCTTTTGCGAATACCACTCGTCAATCTTGGCAACGTGAAAAAGCATGTTTTATTCACACCGGAGAGCGCCCTTTCAAGTGCCCGTTTGCAGTGTGGCAAAGCATTTACAGAGGTATTCCTTAATTTGCATTTGTGAGAAAAGTAATCTGCTGCGTCACCTGAGGATCCATACAGGAGAGCGCCCTTTTCAATGCTCGTTGTGTGAAAAAACATTTACTTTGAAATGCAATTTGAATAATCACATGAGGACACACACTTGAGAACCGCTCTGCAAGTCTCCTATTTGTCCCAAATCATCGTCGCGGAATTCTCACTTAAAAATAGCATGCAGAATTTCATGAAGGAAAGGGTCACCGAGGTATCTTGAATTTGTCAAATATTTTACGGGCAGCAAAACATTCTCTCGATGTGAACTTTTGAGGTGCCTTATGGAAACAAATCTGCAACGTGTGATCTTAGCAAAAGAGGATTCTCATTGATGAGTTCAATCGATTTTAATATTTGTTTAAAAAAGATTTTGTTTCTAGCAAACAGGGTTGTGTAGCCAGTAATTTAAATCGTTTTCAATTATTAATGTATTTGAATAAGTTTTATCGGAATGTACCTTTTGACAAGTAGGTGGCCAAAGTTAATTAGTATCATTATCCAAATCTATAGAATTCTTTTATAAAAAATATTATTTCTGTATTTCAATTTTTGCAAAATAAATTTTTAATTAATTTAAAGAGATGTTCTACAAAATTAAAATTTTATTAAAGATATATTGTAGATAAATTATATTTGAAAGATAAATTATATTTGTAGTTTATATATTAAGGGATCAAGTCGGTATGTATTTGTTCTGTGGAACACAATTTATTTCTGATTAATTCGCTAAAAATATATTTCAAAGGACGTGTATTCATTTTGAGTTTAACAAAATTTTTTTCACATTTTTTAAAATTTGAAATGCGTTTTAAATTCAGACCCTGATGTGTGATATGAGATTCGGTATCCTAATCAAATTTATTTTTTTTTCGAAGATGTATTTTATGGTTCTCAAGTCGTCACGATGAGGAAAGTAACCATCTCAAACTGCAGCGAATTAAAGGATATTTATCGCTACTATTGGCACCAAATCAAATACATTTCATTCCGTACTGTTTTACATTTTATGAGGTGGTTTGATACATCTGACTGGATATCAATGATTTATCTGTTTTACTCCTTTATATGCGCAGATTATGTTACAAAGTATCGAATATGAATATTCTTAAATTTTATAAATTATTTTTCTTTTTATTGTGTGTAAAACTGTAATTTGAATCAATAAATTCAACTTAATTTTTGTTTTGTAAATGTTAGTTGAATATAATTTGAAGCCACATCGGCGTTTGTGAACAATGCTGTCATCTTAGTCGCACGGTAAGACCTGTTTTCAGTCTTACAAATGATGTAAACGAACGAGAAACTGAAAACTGACGAGGTTCTCTGTTCCCATATTGAAATCAAATATCAAGAGATCTTAATGGTATCTGATATGAAGCAAACACGTGGGGATTCCTGGAAACGAACCAGCAGACAAGGACTGTAGGGTGGTACAGTTTCTATTTTCTGCAAATCAGTTAAAGAACGAGATTTCAAGACTGGCCTTTCAAAACTGGGAATAAATCCTTATGAATTAATCGTGCAGATTTCTACAAAAGATGCCTCGTTGATTTTAAATTAGCCAAGTAATGGCAGACCATTGCTACTACGTCATTTACTAATCCAGAATTTTTGGAAATGGCTTTTTATTCTTGCGGTGAAACAGAAGATTCAGCACATCATCTTTTGTGCAATGGCTCCTCTTTTGAGCGTTTGAGAAGTAAACATAATGTGAGGAGTGATTCGCCCATCCATAAGTTATTGTTTGATTAACAATATAAAAATTTCTTAAACATTATTAAAATTACTTTAAGATCTTTAATTAATTTGTATTTTAAGCTCAGTTTTTTTATATATGTTTTTCTTTTCTATAATATTTCTAACGTTGTTTTGTAAATAAAATGTATTTTGATTTGTAACTGCAACCTCTGAATTGTAAATTAAACTAATGTAAATATATTTTTCGGTTCATCTAGAATTGTAGTTGTTACCTTTGTGTCTTAAATGAATCTTTTGTATGTAATTTTCTGTATCTGTTTTTAAAAAAAAAATTAATCAATAAAAGAAATAAAAAAAAAAATTTTTTATCTTAGCCTGTCGGCTACTACTTTTTGAATTTAAAATTATATTTTGTTTGTCAACATTTATAGAATTGTGAAATCTTCCAGTCTGAAATATTCAAGCATGGGGTAGGGTGGATAGAGGTAGATAGGGCGGCAGAACAGGGTAGAATCTCTATTGCGTGCGATGGAGTAGCGAGATTCGATTTGACTTTTCTTGGAATAGGTACATTGGAATTTATGCTCCAGTAAGCTGCTTTACCTTAATTTATCCAAAATGCTATGAGAATAAAAGAAACACCGAAATCCCATAATTCGTTGATCCATGATAGTCTATCAAATAGGACAGATTTCATGTTGACTTTTGAACATGATTATGAATGAAAGGAAATGATGCGCACTATTTCTGCCAACCAAAAGTAAAAATGAAGTAAGCAGAATATAGAATCCAAAAGCACATTGTATTTGTTTCTCGTCTCATCAAATTTCTTAAACTGGAACGAAAGATGTTGCGCGGTTTCTGGTGTATCGCAGTGTGGACACGGAGGATGTGGCGAGACCCAATCTACGAAGTTTAGCGTTTGATGGGTATGTGTTTGGGCTAAATCTACGTCTAATAAGACGTCTTCCTTTTGATTTTAAGTGAAAAAGTCGATAAACAGTTTTAAGGCTTTTTAAGTGAATAAATTAATGTACTGAGTGCCCATTGTTATTTTGTTTCTTGTATTGTCTTCTTCTTTTGGGGAAATAATAAAGTCCTTTGTAGATAACGATAAATGATGCTGTCTGCTGCTAATTTTGCTAGAGTCAGCTAGTTATTTTGTCGTTATATCAAGCAGAAAGACAAACGGAATCTCAATATTTTCTTGGTTAGGAAATTAAGCATCGGAGTATGGCAAAATTGTTTTTTATGCAATTCAAACGTCATGGGGAAGTGGAGTGCAAGCAGAAGTCTTTTTGGTTGTGACTGTCTATTCCACTGTGTGGGGTCTGAATGGCCGAGTGTCTGGCGCTCGGTCCCACAGGTTTCGTGTTCGAGCCCGTCGGTCCCATGGACATTGTTATTTAGTGATAGAAAACAATATGTCAATCTTAAGTAGTATAAAAAATAATTAATTATCATCAATATATTTTTAATGAATAATTAAATTTTTTAACAATGACATTAATCATGAAGTAGCAACGACAAATAGGTTGATTTATTAAAATTTATTTCATGTTCCAATTAAGGCAGAATATAATTTTATGATATTGACAATGATTCGTAGTACAGGGTGATTACAATTGAAGTCCCATTTTCAAAATGCTGTCAAAAAAGAATCAAAAGTCACAATGAGTTCACGTTTGAATTGAAGAGACTTGAAGAAAGGAGAATCGATATTGCATAAAAAAAAAAAAGTTCCACTGATTTTTCTCATCCCATTTGGTACGTCCCATTTAGTTTTTGACAGCATTTTGAAAGTGAAACTTTTAATTGTAATCACCCTGTATAAAAGCCATTGTTGTTATAAGCATTTATTTAATTATTTAGTATTATAAATATAAAGAAATGGTTGCCCAAAGTTATGACTCAAGTTTATATATATTTGTCAATAAATTAATAGGTTAAAAAATCTAAAAAACTCGCTTTTAGAGTTAATCAATCAAAAAAAAAGTAAAAAATAATTGTTAACATAGAATAAAATTACTGACGAGAAAATGAATGTCACTGTTCTAAAAGCGTGGGGTGCTCGATATCAATCGTTATAATTTTTTACTAGTTTCATTCCGAAATGCAAAGTTAGTTTAGAAATGTCATACAAAGCACCCCACGCTTTTAGAACAGTGACATTCATTTTCTCGTCAGTCATTTTATTCTTATGTTAACAATTATTTTTACTTTTAGATGGATTAACTCTAAAAAGCGTGTTTTTAGGTTTTTTAACCTATTAATTTATTTTTACTTTTTAGTTTGATTAACTCTAAAAGCGTGTTTTTTTAGGTTTTTAAACTATTAATTCATTTTTAGTTTGATTAACTCTAAAAGCATGTTGTTTAGTGTTTTTAAACTATAATATTTAAATGAGGTCCCGGTACGGAGGACTGGTTCTTACAATGATTCAATTGTGAGTAAAACAAAAGCTAAATGCGAATAAGTCGAGCCAAACAGGATTCGAACAGGAATCTCCTAATCAGGCGCGTTATCCGTTGTGCCGCTGTCCCACGTAGGTTTGAATATCTGAAAGATGCCTGTAAATGTTTCTTTGCAGCTTAAATAGTGTGTATGAGGAGAAACAGATCTCCAGGGGGAAAATGATCGCCGATCAAGGTGACTTTTCAAAGGCTGTGTGTTTAATCACTCATCCTGGCGATCCTAATCATGATGAGATAATAAACTTATCAAAATATTTTAGTGTCGTCGGTCCTTGATAAGTTTACAACGTTTGAATTAAATCGCATCGCTTAAAGTAAGGCAAAATCGAACCCAAAGAGTCAGTTACATACATACAAACATAGATACAAACAAACAAACAAACATACAGGTGAAACTAATAAAAGCGTATTAAAAATAATATATCCATGATATTTTATATTCGATTTTTTTTAATATAAAATTTAAAATTATTGAGCATATATTTGAGACTCAAAAACCTTAACCAACATTTCAGAAATACTCTTCGTCATCATTCAAGATCGTCTGAATTATATGTTTAATATGTTTTGTTTGGTTTCGAAATAAAATCAAATAAAAGTTAAATAATTACATCAAGTTTTTAAATATTATTTTTAATCAGTTTCGTTACAAAACCTACTCTGCCAATTAAAAAAATTCTTATTTTTAGTTTAAAAATAATTTTATATATTTTATCACTAAATTTTTGGATATTAACTTATAAACTATAAACCTCTTTTGTGTTTTGATGTTGTAGGTGGGAACGGAGAATACGTGATAGGAATTTCTTTACAGATTTTTGTTATCTATTCGAATGCTTTTGATCTATTGGGATGCTCTGGCGCTGCGAAAATTATTGAAGGATGTTCCGGGGGATTTCCCAGATGGATGATCTACTCAGAACGATAGCGGATTTTCGCAACAACTTTGAAGCTGATTTCCCTACCAACCATGAAGTTCGTTCTACGACGTTGACCAGCCCTCTTCAGGGCCATTTGGAAGTACCCGATCCCGGCACTGCCATTGAAGTCGAGATGACCAACTCGCCACTGACCACCGTGCCGCTCTACAACTCGGAAGCCGATCACTGTCAGCAAATTACTGCAGCAGGGGCGCACCTTAAAGACAAGAAGAAGGCCAAAGACATGATGATGCGATTTATTGACCAGCAACAGATTCTCATCGATAGTGGAATCGTCGAACCCAGCAGCTTAAAAGCCTCCATGGACGCCCTCAAGAAAGCTGAGACAGCTGTCGCAGACTCCGAAAAAAGGGTAAGTGAGCTTGGTTCATGTCCACTCACTAACTGCGCTAGGCACAGTAATGCTAAAGTAAAAATTAATTTAAAAGTAAAAACTAACACTAAAACTAAGAAAACTAAAAGACCTGCCGCTACTAATGATAATGATGGATTTGCTAAACCGCCTAAAAGGCATACCGCTAGAATTAATGTTGAGAGTAATTTAAATAACCCTCTAGATACCGCAAATAAATTCACTAACCTAAATGCTGATGAGACCGATGTTGAAATAGATTCGGAAATGATTGAAGCGCCTGAACCCAAATTGCCGCCCATTATGGTGCGCTACACGGACAACCTGAAGGATCAGATTGCTGAGATCAGTAATCAATTCGAAGATGATGTCAGGATCAAGCTTGCTGGTGAGCAGCTGAAAATTTTTCCCGCAAACTATGATATACACAGAGCCATCACTAAATATCTTACTGATGGGAAAATCGAATTCTACGTCATCACCCCTAAGAATCAACGCCCGCTTAAAGCGGTGCTAAAAGGCCTCCCTGTCAGCTATTCCGCTGATGAGATAGCCACTGGACTTGCTGAACTTGGTCTCAAGATAGATCAAGTCCGTCAAATCTGAAGACCAAGGCACCTATCCCAGTGTGGCAAATTGTTTATCGAAAAGCCCCTGAAAACAACAAGATCTTCGAGGTAAATCGCCTCCTTCACTTCTCGGTTCGAGTGGAGAAATTCAACCGCAAACCAGGAGCGTCGCAATGCTTTTCCTGCAATCTGTTTCACCATTCGTCCAAAAACTGCAGCTACAAAAAAGATGCCTAAAATGTGGGGAGAACATTATATTAAGGACTGCCATATCAAAGAAAGAATCGAAAATCCAAAATGCATCAATTGTCATCAGATGGGGCACCTCGCCGCTTGAGAGGATGTCCAATGTTCCCCAAGCCACGCCTCCCGGTCAATCAGAACCAAGAAGCGCCAAGGACTGCCTTCAACAGCCGGCCAGTCACCGAGGGTGTCTCCTATGCAAGTTTCTTCAAAGAAACCCCGAAAAATACCATACCATCGGTCTCAGAGCAATCTATTCCTAATAATACTAATACTGCTAACTTAACTGCTGATTCTGCTTCTAAAGCTCTGTACGTTCTTGATGTTGTACACATTTAATATCCTCACTTATTTAACATATAAAAACAGAGTCTACGAACTTGGCTGTACAAATAAGTAATTTTGAGGAGAATTTCACGAGCAACTTGTAATAAAGATGCTGTGTGTCATAGTGTTAGGACGTTGAAGATTGAGTATTGCTGAAACTTTTTCTACAGCTCTGAAATTTGTTCCCGATATATGATGCAGAAAAAGGCCTGCTAATTATCTTGGTAGCATTGATGCAGATTATACCCCCTCAGAAAAAAAAAAAAAAACAGCAACTATATTAGATATATTTGAATTTGGCAGGGTTAAATTTGGGACTTATCGAGAATGAAGATTGCCCTTCAGAGAACCTATTTGATAAGGGAAGCCCCAGTGTTATAAATAAAATGATATATCTTTTATAACCACCGATCGCTTATAAATTTATTTAAATTAAAAAAGAGAAAAAAAAATAATAATAACTAGATTTCTGAAAGTGCTCGTTTAAAATTATTTACGTAATTGGTAGATGGCGATACCAGAGAACATACGATAGGGACGGATTTTTCAGAGAAGGGAGGAGCAAAATCAATTTCTTGAGCCTTGCCTGAAGTTACTTCTTTTGTGAAGATCACAATTTTTCTTCTCAGTTTGTATGAAAATTCTGAAAATTCTGAATAATTAAAAATAGTCCCGTCAAAGTACGAGTGCTTAGTAAATCTTCTGAATGAATGATGTCACTTTTAAATTTTGAGATTGTGAAATACATACATTTTTAGCTTTGATGTTTTTATGTTTCCATACAAAAAAAGAAAAACCATGTTTTCATAAATAGTCACTATACATAAAAAAGTTGTAATCATTCGAGCTCGGAAAAAAAAAAAATGTGTGTTGAATCTACGATTATAAGAAACAACTTTTATCAAATAAAAATTTGGCAGCAATCATTTTGGCGCTTTGTTTTGATGCAAATTACGAAACTGAAATGCGCTTTTCTTTTTATTAGTTATGCAACGTAAAACATTTTAAGTCAATTAATTCTCTTCACTGATTGTAATATTTTATATTTAGTATTGTTACAGTTTGGTATTTGTGTTATGTTTTGTTTATTAAAGAAAATATTTTCGGATTTTAGCAAAGAAATATTGCATGTTTCAAAAAATCTTGAAGAAATTCCTAAACATAAAAGCAATTCTCATGACAATAATGAATCAAGGCTCAAAAGTTATTTTCAACAAGCCATATCTCACACTTTGGATCGATTTCTCTCATACTTCAAGTAAGTAGTTAAAAAAAAAAATTTTTTTTTTTTGTTTTCTTTCTATGTTGTTGCAATTAAAGTTTGGGAAAATTATTAATTAATTCTTTGAAATTGTTTTATTTGATTTTGCCTAGCACAATACCTATCATACGTGCATCGTAATCAAAGTTTGGGCCTGCATGATCTTATATCAATTAACATAGAGCAGGGTTTTTACCTCAAATCTTTGATATACCATTTGAATTTTTTCAAAATTCAAAAAATCGTACAAAAAAAAAAAAAAAAAAAAATAAAACAGTAGGTTCATTAAGAATTGTAAATAATATAATAGGACATAAAGGGGTACAAATTAAATTATACAATTAATTTTATACAAAGAGCAAAAATTATTTTAATATCTTAAAATATTTAATATGTAAGAAATCAAAAGGCATAGATTGTAACGAAATATTTAGTAAAGGAAGTTAGTTAAAAATAGGGATTTTTAAAACTGTCAGGAAATATGTGGCGCTAAATATAACGAATGACCAATATCAAGTCACATGCTCATTAGTGCATTTTGAATTGTCTGTCTTCCAAAATATAAACAAATTATTGTTTCAATATCCTCAAAATAGTGTCTAAAGAGTAGTTTATGTTCATAAAAGTTAATTTAATCATCACTTAATAGACTTCTCTATCTGAATTGGGTAGTGCCTCTTGTGGTATTTCAACAATTGATTCTTCATAAAGTTCTAAATTTATTAAATATTCCTATCACTAATGAATTTGAAAGTTCTTGTAGAGGTTCTGCACTTTAACATTCCAATTTCGCCAATACTCTTTTCCTCACCAAATGGAATAACCAAAACCACAATATTTTGTAAGTGCAGTGGCCATTCTGTTTGTTCCTTGAGGGGAGATGACAAAAATCACAAGGGAAAAAGAAATGCTATATAAACAAACGGATCCTTAAGTGCAAAAGTACTCCTTTCTTGTAGTGCTCTAATTCTAATTCTTGTTGTTCTAATTTTTCCAGAAATTCAAAAATTTAGTGCTGTTGTAACAGCCTAAACTTGATTCTTAATTTTTATATTTTTTAAGAAGTAATTCCAAATGGTAGGATTACCTATTGAAAATTTTCAAACAAATTTTTACTTTCAAACAAGACTGCCTTTTCTTTATATTTATATATATATATATATAAATATAAAGAAAAGGTAATGCGCTGGCGCTCTGCTGCTCGGTACCACAGGTTGTGGGTTCGAATCCCGGCAATGCAATGGATGTTTGTAGTGGTTTAGAATCCACTTTAAACCGTAGGTCCCAGTCTAATGTGATCGCAGAGCGTTGTGGGGGTAGTGTGCTCGTAGCCTATCTTCAAAGCTACACATGCCATTGCTTATGGCATAACGACTGTCTCTGTATTGCCAGCTGCATTAGAACAACATATACATCAGGTATGGCTAGCTACACTTCCTTTGAAAGCCATATTTCAGGAACTATTATTTAATAGCCATTTATTCATTTTAAAAGACATTGTGTTGTGTCAATGTTTTCTAATTAGAGTCCATGCTCGTCTGGGATGTTTCGAAAAGATCACTTAGGTGAAATTATAGGCAATTGTGATTTTTGCTATACCTAATTTTTTGTTGCATTTTTTTAAAAATAGTGTTGATATTTTGGATATTCTATTATCTTAATAGGTCCATTTGATATAGTTTTAAGTCAATTAATTTAAACTGCTTTATTGTCATGTTAAGAGTCAAAAGAAAAAGTTGTAAAGAAATATTTAATAAAGAAAGTTAGTTTAAATAAAGTTAGTTCAATTATAATTTTCCCTGAAATTCAAAAAAATGTAGTTACTGTTGCAACAGCCTAAACTTGATTCTTAATTTTTTTTTTTTTGGTATAATGTAGTTCCACATGGATAGGAAATTGGAAATTTTCAAGCAAATTTTTACTTTCATACAAGGTTTGCCCTCTCTTTATATATAAAGAGAGGGCAGTCCTTGTATGTAGTTACATCATATAGGGCTACCTACACTTCCTTTGAAATCCACATGTGAGGAACTATTATTTAATAGCCATTTATTCATTTAAAAAGACATTGTGTTACCTCTGTGTTTTTTAATTAGACTCCATGTTCATCTGGAGTGCTTCAAAATGATCACTTTAGGTGAAATTATAGGCATTTGTGGTTTTTGCTACATTTATTTTTTGGTCACATTTTTTTTTTTTTAATTGTGTTGATATTTTTGATATTCTATTATCTCAATAGGTCTATTTAATATAGTTTTAAGTGGATTAATTATTTTAATATCTGCTTTCAATTTAAGAGCTGGTGTTAAGATGGTTATTTGCTATTTTAAAAAAGGGTTTTTTTTTAGTAGTTTCATGTAAAGTTTCATATTTCTTCACCATCTATGGTTGGCTTTATTTAATTCAGGTGTCAACATTAATTTGAAATGAATCCCTCAATAACTTTTAATAGGAAGAAATGCATGCAATTTTCGTGGTCATCTTTGAAAATTGATTATTATTTATTAGCTTTATTTATAATTTTCATATGTAAAATCATTTAATTTATCTTAATTTTACTCTAAATAATAAATTTTCAAAGATGACCAAGGAAATTGCATGCATTTCTTCCAATTAAAAGTTATTGAGGGATTCATTTCAAATTAAAGTTGACACCAGAATTAAATAAAGCCAATCGTAAATCGTGAAGAAATACCTTACAAAAATTACAAATATTATATATAATACCTTACAAAAAAATTTCCTGCTTTGTAATCCCTTTTTCACAGTTGCACTTTTTAAAACAATTTTACCTCAATTGCACTTAAAAAAAATTTTTTTAACTTTTTGCACTTATTTTGCATTTTTGCACCATTATAAATTTATCTAAAATATATAAATTTAAATGTTATGTTTATATTATTAAATGTTGAAAATGAACAAACTTTTATTATTATTTTGCAGTTAGCAGTTTTTGCTGTGTACTTGATTTTTTAATATTTTCAATCCACATTAAATTTTGGATACAAAATTCAGACTCCTAATTGTAACTGTCTAAATTAATTATTTCATTTTAGCGGCATTTTACTTCTTTTATTCCAAATTTTTAAAAGCTTATTCTGGTACCATTTTTTTAATTGATGTTAAACTCGTTAATGAAATTTTTAATATTGTTGATTATGTTGAGGTGTTATAGGTGTGGATTTACCCCACAGGTGCACCGTAACAGGTACATCTGTATCTGTATCCGAATCCCATTCTGATACCATTTTATAATTGATGTTAAAAATGAAATTTTTAATATTTTTGATTATGGGGAGGTTTTAGGGGTATATTTACCCCACTGGTACATCTGTATCCATGAATTCACATTAATGTTTCTTCTTTCAGATTTTCAATGTTCAAAGCAAAATATCCAGGAATTGAACAAGAGGAGTTACAGGAAATTCATCAACAGTTGAAAACTCAGTTGAAAGAAACTATTACGAAAGATGTTAATAATATTTAAGAACAAACTAATGTATTTTCTTCATTAAATTTGCTTGACGATTTAATTAAAATGCAATCTAATCGAAAAGATGAAGAAGCTTGGTAAGAAACTTATTTCATTTAGTTTATTATTAAAATTGATATCCCATACTTGTCAATGTTTTCAATTTTAAGAAATATTCATCGCCCATCCCAATGGACTTGTCCCATGCAGTTTTTACAGCAAATTTTGACTCTCGACAGGACATGATTTTCTTAATAAACACTTGCACCACATTAGTTTAGCTACTAATGATGCCTGTCCTCTGTGCTCGTCAGTGAAATACTGATGCCGGTCTCTATTATAAAGAATTTTGTCTATTGTAAAGAATTTAATACAATATTTTCAATATATCTTTATAATATTGTCTATTGTAAAGAATTTTTTGAGAAATCATATGCAGTTGCTCTTAAGGCCTCCCATTTTGATGCTAAGGTTTTTGCCATAAGGAATGCAATTTTGAACCTTCTTGGACTAACTACTAATCTTAATAAAGCAGTTATCTTTATTGACTCCCAAGCTGCAATCGTGCAACCGTCTCCTATACACCTAGTGATAGCTTCCTAGTTGAAGAAGCTAAGATAAATCTGTCCAATGCAATTGCTTCTGGCAGGGATATTGTTTTTCAGTGATTTGCAGCCATTGTGGGGTGCCTAGAAATGAAAAGGCCAACCTCTTCGTCAAAAGGGTTGTAAGTTACCACAGCCACAATTTCCTTTATCCTTTCATCAATTTAGTTCTGAAGTAAAGAAGAAAATAGACAGATAATTAAAATAACTTCTTTCAACTGATAAAACGCAGAATATAGTTGTTTCATCAGTTATCCCAATGGACTTGCCCCATGCAGTTTTTACAGCACATTTCCGACTCTTGACAGGAGATGATTTTCTTCATAAACACTTACACTGCATGGGTGTATCTACTCATGATATCTCATCAGGTGAAGCTGTGGACTTTTTACATTTGAAAATGGGCACTGCATTTGATATTACGATTTTTAATTCTGACAACTTTACCAAGGCTAGTTCTTATGGTGGAGGTCGTTACAGTTTGATGTAGAAAAAAAAAAAAAAAAAAAAATAATTGCTGCCTTATATATATTCCATATAAACATTTTTCAATTAAAGATTATTTATATTTAAATTAAAGCATGCTTACAGAAAATGCAAAATGAATTTACTTTGTATGAAACCGCATGTGGTTCCTCTCCATATATTTATATATCACTACAGTTTGATGTAGGAAAAAAAATTTTTTTTTTTTTTAGAAATACAGGAAGATACCTGAAGTATCTTAATAATAAACTGTTATGATTTTAAATATATACATACAGGTTATATCTTAATATACAACTTTATTGTCTTTCCTGTAAATCTTAAGATTTGAATAGCTATTAATAATTTTTTAAAAAGTTTAAAGTACTCTTCATAATTTGTTTTTGAAAAAAGTATCTTCAACTTATATGTGTTTAAATTTTTCAGTTTCTTTTATTATTTTCTTGTTCTTTTCCCATAATTCTTCCTTATCAAAATTAGAAGTTCTCTAGCAATGATAATAGGCATTGGGCTATTGATTTTTAGATAGTTTGAAAATTGAGCTGAAAAAATGATGTTTTTGTGATATTAAAAATATGAAAACACAAAAAATTTTAATGTGATAAATAATTCTAAAGCATCACCAATTTTTGAAATAATATAAATACTGAAATAATAAAGAAAAGTATTCATAGTAAAATGTCTTATTTTTTTTTTGACATTTTTATTTTAGGGACCTGATGGCCAAGTGGCTAGCGCTCTGGCGCCTGGTACCACAGGTATCTTGTTCGAATCCCGGCAGTGCCATGAGTGTTTGTAGTGGTTCGTAATCCACTTTAAACCTTAGGTCATAGTCCTAATAGGATCGTAGAGCGTTGTGGGGGCATTGTGTTTCCTTGTCCGTGGCTTATCTTCAAGTTACACACGCCGCCTGGGTAGTGCAAAGTGAGTAACGTCGGTGCAGCCCTTATGGCATACAAGATCATGGTCTATACTTGCCAGCTGCATTAGGGGAAAAAAAAAAAAAATTTTTTTTATTTTATACTGTAAATTTTTATTCTTTAAACTAAATATGATTACCAATTAAGCTATTAAATTGTTATTGAAACATAATTTATATTTAAATAAAATTATGATGTTAAATATTATTGGTATTAAAAAAAAATTGTAAGATTTTATTTGTATGCTGATTTATATATTTTTAATTAACTTTTTCCTAGGAGCAGTGCAATTTGATGAAAGTTAATTGATTTGAAAAGAAACATTAAAATCAAATGAAATATGAAAAAAAAAAAGTAAAAAAGTGATGTAATTAATATATTTATTAAAATTGGTTTATATATATATATATATAATATTCATTTATTGCATTTTTTTATGTATATTTTGTTGTAGAACTTGATTTATGTAATAAACTAGAAATTTATTTCATGCAAATCAATTAGGAAATATATATTGTTAAATGGAAAACATATTTTTAAAGTAATTAATGTACTGTCCTGTAGAGAACTACAAAAAGAACTTTCATGTAAATTTCAAAGCATTAAAAAAGTAACAAAAATTGTTACTATTTAAAAATTTAAACCATACTAGCAGAAACTGGCATATGTTGTCCCACAAAAAAAAAAAAAAAAAAGGCATTGTAGAAAATTATATATCACAAGTATATTCTCCATGTTCCAATATAGGTGTATACTAATTTTCATGGATATTGTTTGAATGGTCGATGATATGCTGCAGCATCCTCTGGTGGTGAGTTACAACAAAGAGGATAGCATAAAAACATTCTCCATGTTTAGTCAAATACACACAAAAATTTTCATCCAAATCGGTCCAGCCGTTTAATACAAGTTCAGTAACAAACCCATTCAGAAAAATTATATATATAAAGTAAAATAAAATATGATAGTAATGATAATGATTTTTGTGTCTTAAGTAGGAATATGGAAGAAAAGAAATCTATTACAATACATGATGGACGAATTATTTAAATAATATAAATTAACATAAATGTTTTTTATAAATATTATAATAGCTTTTCATATATTTTTTCACAATTTCCTGCACAAATATAAACAAAAACATTATTATTATTATTTTACATATTTCAAAGTATCTTCAAGATTAGAATCTTCATTAATTATAAGCTCGTTTTTTTGTTTCTTTGATATGTTCATGATGTCATATTTAACTATCAAGTTTTTTTTTCATTCCACGGAAAAGGAAAGATCTCAAATATCTATATGGGGTTTGTTGAAAAATATATTGAATTATATTTCTTTCTTTTAATCAGGAGGCCTTCTGGTGTTCCTGAAGAAGATTTAAGAGATCACATTCATCATGTGAAATAAAAACATAAGAAATGTTTGGAGTTTGTTTTGCAGACATTAAGAGCTGAAAATGAAGTGTTGGAAGAAACAGCCAATAAAAATCATTCTATGATTTTAGAGTTGAAAGCAAAAATGGATGCTGCCAATCAAGAAGTGCAAGACGTATGTTTAGTTTTTCTTTTTCATTTAGATTAATTTTAAAGCTTTATAATTATATATATATAAACAAGCAGAACCCAGCATATGTTGACCTGCCAAAAAAAAAAAATGCATTGTAGAAAATTACTTATCTTGAATATATTCTCCAAGATATGTGTTCGATAGCTCAGTTACGCACACAAATAAACTCAAATAAAACACTTGATGTGGACTGTATTAATATGTTTCCTTTATTCAGGCAACGATCACACTCGAGGATGGACTGACCACACAACCTCTCTCTTCGGTTACACTTATTCAACTCCCTCACGCGCATTCTTTTCTTTTCTCCCGTCATCTCACCCCCACAGACAGGATGTTTACAATATGGGACGTTGACTTCGCCTATGCACAGGGACCTGGGTTTCAAGGGCAACATACTGCCACCCATTGACATGTTTACTAAACATTCAATAATATACAATAAAATCATTTTAACATACGAAATTAACAATTCTAAACATATAATAAGTCATTGAAAAAATGAATATATATATATATATTGTACTAAATTTAAACAATTTACAAACATAATACTATGAATATAAACAAAAGTACTCTAAATGAGATTACTCTGGCATAGGCAAAACACACACTTTTGATACTGGTCTCTTAAAAATTCCACTCTGGGTTTTTATTAAGTACTCTGATTTTATTATCAACACCATAATAAATATCAATTATTCTGCCTAGAGACCATTTGTAAGTAGGTAAATTATCATCAACCAATAGCACTAAATCATCAATGTTTACATTGCCTTTTCAAATACCTATTTATTTCTTTGTTGCCATTCACTTAAATAGCTCTGGTGCCATTTTCTCCAAACTAATTGAACTATTTTAGTTACCTATTGCCACTTTTTAAGATTGTTATCTTTTAAATCAATTAAATTAGGCTCTAAAAAAAAAGCGTTCATTGATCGATTAATCAAAATGGGCAGGAGTTAAAACTTGAAGTTATCACTATCAGAAGAAATTGGACTCAATGGTCTAGAATTCAAAATTGCTTCAGTTTGTATACATACAGTTAAACTCTTCATAATTTAAACTAGCCCTTTCAACTACTTTTCTAAAATGAAACTTAAATGATTTAATGTCTGCTTCCCAGAGACCACCAAAATTTGGAGCTCGAGGGGGATTAAATTTCCATTCAATACCTTCTTCACATAAATATGAAGATAGCTTAATCAGGATTAATAACTAACTCATGAAACTTTTGAACTTCTTTGTTTGCACCTACAAAATTCTTTGCATCATCGAGAATATAATTTAGCACATTTGCCTCTACATGCAATAAATATTTTTAAAGCAGCTATAAAGGATTTGGATGATGGTCAGAAACAATCTCAATATGCATTGCCTTAAATACAAAACAAACAAATAAACATACATACATTTTACACACAATACTCTTTCTTTGTTTACCAATTTTAACCAAAAATGGTCCACAGAAATCTACTCCTGAAACATTAAATGGATAATTCAAGGTAACTCTATCTCTTGGTAAACTACCCAATAATTGTTGACTTATTTTACTTTAAAACAAATAACACATTTATGCACTATTTTTCTACAAATAGATTTTCCACCTATAGGACAGAATTTCTCACGTATATGACACAAAGAGCAGATAATCCTACATGAAAATATTTTATATGGTAATAAGAAACTAACATCAGTAAATGTATGATTTTTAGGCAAAATTATAGGGTTTTTATCAAAACTACATTCCGCATTACTCAAACGTCTACCCAATTTTTAAGATTCAATCTGAATCTAAATTCTTTATAAATGCCACCCATGATGAAAAAATTGCTACTTACAAAAATTTTTTGTATTGAATCAATTAAATCAAATAAAGCTCTTTGAACTGCTTATTAAATTTTTAATTTTTGTTTAAAGAAAATTTAAAGAAAACTTTTTGATAAATGAAGTAGATTTCAAATTTAATTTCTAGTAAATTCGGGACCTATTTTGTATTATAGATTTAGCAATTACTTTAAGAAAATGCTATGTTTTCAAATTCAAAATATGTTTGATCAGGTTTA